>SNQJ01S0004003.1:42465-110590 GCA_010110895.2 Picea sitchensis | reverse complement strand
TGGTTAGGTCTATAATCCTTACATATGGGCGATCTTCCCCATCCCCTCATTGACTCTTGAGGAGGTCTTCCCACCTACCGACCTGACTGTAATTCATTCATGGGTCAGAGGGTTGTTCTGATCCTTAGAAATTAAATCCAACAAAGTATTGGTTTGGTAGAGGTTAATGCAACCATTCCTATTCCCCTTCACCATCTCTTTCATAGAATTTGTGGTATCTCTTAACACACCCCCCTTCCATTAGTCATGCAACACTTATCCATTTTCTAGTAAATAACATAATTTACATTCATCGACCTTTTATACAAAGGTCCATCAAATTAAACATTCACACATATTGAGTTTTCCATAGTCTCTTGGACAATATAGTTATATTTATAAATTGGGGGAAACATGGTGTTACAATTCCCTCCCCCTTAAAGGAACATCATCCTCGATGTTCTATCTGTCAACATGCTCTATATATAGATTAGTAAACAAATATGGATATGTATGTCTCATAACATCCTCCATTTCCCATGTAGCCTCATCTAAGCCAAAGTGTTTCCATTGCACCTTGACATGTGCAATGGTTCAGTTCCCGAGTGAGGTTTCCTTCCTCTCTAGTATGCATTGAGGTTCTGGTAGGAATTCTCCCTCCGGCTCCACCTGGATAAAAAAGAAGTCAATTATATGATTAGAATCATGTACATATTTCTTCAATAATGAAACATGTAAAATATTATGTGCCTTTACTGTGGGAGGGAGTGCTAGCCTATAGGCTACAGGTCCCACTCTATCTAAGACTTCAAAGGATCCACAATACTGAGGTGCCATATTGGCAAAAGCTCCCATTCTCATGGAACTCTTCATGGGCCTAAATTTGAGATAGACATGGTCTCCTGTCTTGAACTCTTTGGGAGTTCTCTTTCTGTCGGCATAACTCTTTTGTCTATCCTGAGAAATTTTTAGATTTTTCTTTATCTGAATCACTTGTTGTTCCATTTATTTCATCATGTCGGGTTCGATTGTAATTCTATCCACTAGATTACTCCAGCTGATTGGAATCTTGCATTGTCTACCATAGAGGGATTCAAAAAGGCTCATCTTCAATGACTCTTGATAACCGTTGTTGTAGCAAAATTCTACCAATGGCAGGGATTCTTCCCACTTCTTAGGTTGATGCATTACATGCATCCTTAACATATCTTCTAATATTTTCTTTAGTCTTTCTATCTGTCCATGAGTTTGGGGGTGATAGGTTGTGCTAAACAACAATTTAGTCTCAAAACCAACCATCAAGGATTTGCAAAAGGTTGAAGTGAATTTTGTGTCTCTGTCAGATACAATCTCCCTAGGCATTCCATGCAGTCTAAATATATCCTTCATGAAGATGTTGGAAATATCTGTTTCCTTTCAAGTTGATTTGATAGGGATGAAGTGAGCAAACTTGCTCAATTTTTCCACCACTACCATGATGGCATCATTATGGTTGGTCGATTTTGGTAATTCGGTGATGAAATCCATGGAGATGGTTTTCCATTTCCATTCTAGAATTGGTAGAGACTGTAACAACCCTGTTGGGTTATGGTATTCTTCCTTAACTTGGTGGCATTCAAGACACTTAGCCGGATAGTCAGTTATGTCTTTTTTCAATCCAGACCAATATAATTGTTTTTTAGTGGCCGTGATCATTTTCTGATAACTTGGGTGACCAGTATATGGTCTCTTGTGAAGTTTGTCCATTATAAACCTCTTCAATTCATCACAACTTAGGATATAAAATATGTTTCTATAAGTCAATAGGCCTTCATTGAGCATATGATAGCCTTCATACTTTAGCCTTTTAGGCTCTTGCCTTAGGTATGAGGTCACGGTATTGAAGAATGCATCTATTTCTTGTGCATTCCTAACTCTTTCTCTGATATCCATTTCACAGGTGCTTACTGTTGGCAGGTGAATCATTTTCACACTTCTGCTAAGGGAATCGACCATTCTATTTTCCTTTCCTTTGACGTGCTTGATTTCGAAATCAATCTCACTAAGGAGAGACATCCACCTAGCTTGTCTAGCATTGAGTTTTGGTTGATCAAACATGTGCCTCAAACCATAGTGGTTTGTCATAAGTACAAATATCCTACCGAGGAGGTAATGCCTCCACATTTTTAAAGAATGCACTATGGCAACCAACTCTAGATCATGGGTCACATAATTGATTTCATGCTGATTCAATTAATTCCTGGATCCGTCGCAAATTACATGTCCTTCTTACATAAGGACTCCTCTGATTCCTTCCTTACAGGAATATGTACACACAAGGAAGTCATTATCAAGGTTTGCAATATTCACCATGGGTAAAAAATTATTTAAGTTCCTAAAATATTTCTTCACATTCTGATGTCCAAGTGAATTTAACACCCTTTTTATGAAGGGGCCCAGTGATTGGAAAACCAATCTTGGAAAGTCTTTTTATGAACCTTCTATAGTATCCTGTGAAGCCCATAAAGGAAATCATATCAGATACATCCTTTGGGGTAGGCCATTCCATAATAGATCTGATCTTGTCAGGGTCTACTGCCACTTCTTCTTCATAAATAACATGGCCTAAGTAATGGACATGCTTCTGGAAAAAGTCACACTTGATAAACTTAGCGTAGAGATGATGCTCTCTTAGTACTTGTAGCACTAATTTCATATGTTCTTCATACTTCTCTCTGTTCTTGGAGTATATTAGGATATCATCAATGAAAACCAATACAAATATTTCTAGAATTTTGTTGAGTAGATTATTCATCAAGCACATAAAAGTGCCAGGGCATTGGTTAATCCAAATGGAACCACCACAAATTCATAGTGACCATAACTGATCCTGAAGGTTGTTTTGTGGATGTCTTCATCCTTGATTCATACTTGATGGTATCCATACTTTATGTCAATCTTTGAGAAAATGGAAGCACCCCCTAATTAGTCGAACAAGTCATGGATTCTTGCTATGGGATACTTGTTCTTTATGGTTGTCTATAGTATATGCACAATCAGAGTGTGCCATCCTTCATTTTCACAAACAAGGTTGGTGATCCCCATGGGACATGCTCAGCTGGATGTAGCCTTTGTTCATCATGTCCTTTAACTCTATCTTGAGTTAAAATAGCTCTGGTGTACTCATCCTATAGGGCGCTCTAGATACTAGCACTACTCCTGGTGCAAGTTCTATCGAGAAGTCAATGTCTCTTCTCGGAGGTAGACCTAGTAGCTCTTCTGGGAACACATCTTTATACTCTCTTAATATGGGGTGGTCCTCTAGGTTTGGTTTGTCATCCTAAACATATTCCAATACCTATATTGCATATAGAGGACATCCATTTTTGCAATACTTTTTCATTTGAAGGGTTGATATTCGTCTCACTGAGACAGGATTCTGAATACCTTGGAGGGTTATCTTTCTCCCTTCTTCATTTACACATTCTAAAGTTTTATGGTAACAATCCAACTTAGTTTTATAAGCATCTAACCAGTCCATACTAATCAACATGTCATAATATCCTAGGGGAAGTATGTTAAGGGTTGTTTGGGTGGGAAATCCATCCATAATGAATTTACAAGATGGTATGACCTCTGCTACTTCTTTTGGTCCCAGTGGCTAGTTGTACCAACCATGGATTAACATGTCTAATTGGTTGCATTTTACATTTTTCAACATTCTGAGGGGCCACATAACTCAGATTAGAACCAGGGTCAATTAAAATAGAAACTAGATGGTTGGCGATCATACCTTCCATCTACACCACTGAAGCTTGGTGATTGTCTTGTTTATTATCCAAGGCTGCATAAATCTGTGGCATTCTCCTAGCCACATCATTGAATGTGGTAGCTTCTTGGATATTATAGACTCTCCTACTGTTCTTATTTCTGTGTGGGCAATCCCTCAACACATTCTCTTCTCCACAACCCCAACATTTCAAGGGTTCTTTCTTTGGGTTATCAATATTTCTTGAGGTTTCTCCAAAAGGTTTATTTCCACTCTGGGAGGGGAAATTTTGTTGATACATAATTTTAGTAGGAAGGCTTATCCCAGAGTTCTTCCCATATTTATTAAATCTTGAGGATTTAAACCCGTTCTTCTTGAATCCCGAGCCATTCTTCCTCTTCCAGTCCTCGCGAGGTTTTGTTTGATTCCTGAAGTGTTCATAACAATACCTTGCCTTCCAAATAGTGTCTTCTAAGGTATTTGGCTCATTGAACTCAATCCTGTTCTGATAGGACTGAGGTAACCCACTAATGAATCAATGCACTTTTAACTTTTCATCCTTTATGTAGGGTACATACCTTATTAGCTCAAGGAATTTATTGATATATTACTCTATGGTGATTTGTCTGAGATTGAGTTCATAGAACTTTTTAGTCTTCTTGTCAAAGTATTTCTCTGAAAGATACATATTCTTGAAGTATTCCTCAATATATTTCCATGATAATTCCTTCTCATGGATCCCTTTCACATTCCTAAGGTCTTCCCACCAAATGGAAGCCTTTCCATTTAGGTTGAAGATGGCTATTCTAGCCTTCAAGTTTTCAGAGTAGTCATGGACTCTAAAGTACTTTACACTAACCAACCAAGCTTATGATTCTTCCCCTTTATTAATCTCTCCATCAAAAGAGGGTGGTTTGTATTTCTTGAACTTTTCAGGATCATGACCTTTGGAATGCTTCTGTTTCTTTCCTTTTCTTTGAGAATATGAGCTAGCTTTTCTACTAAAAGATCCCTCGGAGTTGCCAGTTTCCTTTCTAGAGGACTCTCCCTATGAGTATACCTTGTCTCCAGGTTGGACCTTCCTCGAGGTACTCCTCCTAGTGTGGCCACTTATGGGACCATGTTTTTGTATCTCGGGTGGAATTTGACTTCTCTTCGTATGTCGTTGGTCCACCAGACTGGTTGTGGGTCCATGCTGCAACTACCTCTGTATGTCAGAGAATCTCTGCATCAAGACAACATTAATTTCTATTTGTTTTTCTTGCTACTTTTTCAATATCTCGTTGTTGGCCTTGCAACTCTGTAATTTTTCCATGAGGATCCTTATAGTTTTAGCCAGATCTGAAGGGGTCTCCACTTCCCTACTCTTATCAGATTCTTCATCTCTATTATGGGAACCATCCCCCACTTCATGGTGCATCATCATCCTTTATGCTTGTAGTTTCCCACGATTTATTGACTACTTGAGTGATGAAAAAACACTTGTTGTTACCTTGTCGTCTATTAATTTTTGAACAACACAGAGTTCATATTTCTTCAATGCACACACATAGTAGAAAGTTTTCATTATTTTCTTCAGTAAAAGTTTAACTAGACTCTTTCGGAAATAGTTAAGGTAGGGTGTCACCCTTAATATTTCTTTAAAAATGGTTTTTAAGTAACTCGTCCATGAGCCAAAGAAGTCCAAGTGTTGTAACCATGCTCTGATACCAATTTGTAACACACCCAACCCCTGAGTAACTTTCCTGGGGATGGGGCATCAAAATTCCACTCTCCTTAACATCTCATATCCTCTGTCCGAGGTATTTATCCTATTCTACTCACCCGTAGAATTCTAATGACTGCTACGAGGCTTAAATCTGAGCTTTGGATTGCAAGTTATGGCTTCCTAAAGTTCTTCAGGTGTTCTTTGGTTGAGGGCCACGTGGTGCCCACGTGGATCCACCTCACATGTTTTGTTTATAATTTCCTTCCTCCACGGTGGAATATTATCCACCGTATGATCCCATGACTAGACTTAATCTCTTTCTCATATATCATTTGTGGAGGAATTTAGCGCTTCGGCGCTTCACGCTTCTTTGCTATCTTCACACAAGGCTACCAAATTTTTGAACTTTTGAAGTCCCATAAGATTGTCATGTGGCTCTAGTCTTCAGGCTGCCCGGTCTCTCTACCACAATATCCCCCAAACCCTCCGGAGTCCCGAAGTCTTGAACTCTCAGAGTCCCAGTCACTTCACAAACCCTTTTTGCTAGGCGGGCACGTACCACGAGTTGACACATGGAAGGGCCAAGGATGACACGCGCCCTCATCGAGAGTGATACATGTCATGCTCTAGTAGGTATATAGGCTATGTGATATGCATGAATCTGGGTAACACATGGCACTTCAAACTGAGTTCCACGTGTCCCTGGGTGACGTCACAATGCCATGTCACCCCAGACTGACAACCTTCTAGCATCCCTAAGATCTCACGGTCGAGATCCGACCACGTAGATCCATAAATATACAGTTCTTGTTACTTTAGGAGTTTGACGTTCGATAATTTGGCGGTGCAGACTCCTCTTTTCTCTCGAAGTTGGTCAGTGTCAGGCTGACCATAGCCCATATCTGACGGCTAGGAAAGGTCCCGGAGCATCCTCAAATCAACAACTCTCGTCACTTCGGGGATTCGACATTCGAGAGTTTTGCAATGCACACTCCCCTTTTCTCCCTAAGTTGGTTAGCACCGGACTGACCACAACCTAGATCTGACGGTTAGGATGATTCCTGAAGCATAAAAAAATTGACGTCTCTTGTCACTTCAGGCTTCGACGTTCAGGAGTTTTGTGATGCAAAATCCTCCTTTCTCCTAAAGTTGGTCAGCATTGGGCTGACTACATCGTAAATATGACGGCTGGGAAGGAACCCAAAGTTTCTCTAGATCTACGGTCCACATTACTTTGTGAATTCGGCCTTCAGAAGTTTTTCGATGTTACAACATCCTTGTTCTCTCGAAGCGGTCAATGCTGGGATGACTTTGTCCTAGATTCGATAGCTAGGATAGAACCCAAAGGATCCCCAAATCAACGGTCCTGGTCACTTTGCAGCTCCAACCTTCAACGATTTTGGCTTCACGGCCACTCCATTTTCCCAAAGTGGGACTTCACTAAAGTACCATGTGCGGGTCCCTTCTCCTGAATGATTAGATGGTAGGTGGGGCTCCTAACAATCTCTGCCAAATATATGTCTCTCCTTCACTTCATAAATTTGGCGTTCAGGGAGTTTGATGCTATAACATCTCCATCCTCCTGAAGTGGAACTTCGTCGAAGTACCATACGTTAAACCTTCCACTAGACGATCGAACAGTAGAGAATGGGCCCCAATAGACTCCCCATATCAATGACTCACAACCTTTCACGACTCATACATTTAGGTAATTTTGACATCCCAGGGCTTCGGGCTCTTGAAGATCCAAATCCATCAAGAGCTATCTCCTTTCGGACTTAGTGCAGGGTTCCTAGACACTCGTCATATGTACCCTCTGATGAATCTTAGGCTATAAGCTATACTCTTAGTCGATATTTGGTTAAGGTCGTGGGCGCGAGCCTAAGGTCTCTTAGACTACTAGTTTGAAGGAAGCACCTTGCTATTTCACAAAACTTTAAGTTCTGAAATAGGGTGGGGTAATCTCGTGGAATTACCGAGATGGTAGTAGTGCCAATAGGATTGTTCCAACTCTGGAACTATGAGGTAATTCCCCGGGGAAAACATATTCGAGGGTCAAACTAGAGCATATGGAAAATCAATTAGAATCATAAGTCATCAAGGATAWAAATACATACACATCGCTTGATTAGTCAATAGAGAGGCCAATATTAAATGTATACATACATGCACTCATTCATTATTCCATTTCAAAGCACAAATCATGAAAATAATTATCATAAMCAGAAGACTTGAAGCGAATGCTGAAAGGGGTGCTTGTTTCCACCCAACCATAGGCTCAGTCACTCCTAACAAATTTACCAATGGCCACCCCTGAACTACACCATGATGCATTGAGATTGAATATTTTATTTTGGCTCAACGAAAGTTAGGGATGAAGGTTACTCTGCTTCTCCTGGCAAATAAATATATAGGGATGAAGGTTACTCTTCTTCTCCCAACTTGGTCATAGATAGGGATGAAGGTTACTCTCCTTCTCCCAAGTCAGCTCCATTTCCTGAGATCAGAGCACACTCTTTTCACAGTTTTTCCTCGAACTCGAGATCTCAGTCTCTCGTCTATGCACTCTTCATCAGCCTTCCTCTTCCCACCACACCTTCCTTTATTGCCTTCCTCAAAAATATTGTGTGTGGCCCAAATTCCCAGTCCGTGGTCAATTCTGGAAGCCTTACATATGGGCGGTCTGCCCCATCCCCTCATTAACTCTTGAGGAGGTCTTCCCACCTACCATCCTGACTGTAATTCATTCCTGGGTCATAGGTTTGTTATGATCCTGAGCAATTAAATCCAGCAAAGTATTGGTCTGGTGGAGGTTAATGCAACCATTCCTGATCCCCTTCACCATCTATTTCATAACATTTGTGGTCTCTCTTAGCACACCCGCCTTCCAACAGTCATGCAACACTTATCCATTTTCTAGTAAATAACATAATTTACATTCATCGACCTTTTATACAAAGGTCCATCAAATCAAACATTCACACATATTGAGTTTTACATAGTCTCTTGGCCAATATAGTTATATTTACAAACTGGGGAAAACATGGTGTTACAGGAGGCATGCCCCTAGTTGAAGCTCGATGCTTTGGATCCAATGTAACTGATGGTTCTCCCATCCGATTCCTGGTTTGAGTTTTATCGCAAGTTGCAAAACGCCTCTTTAATCCATTCATGGACATGTGGCCAATTTGGTCTGAGGGCATAAAATTCAAATCGAGTGGCATAATGGATTTTCGTAAGCTCCCAGAAGTCTATTTTTCCAAGGCCCACATGATTACACTACCCAAAAATTCTTGACACAATGTTCTTGAAAGTCGACCTCATCTTCAGAATTTTCATTATGCCTCATTGACCAAAAACCTATTGCTAAAGATACTCCAAAAAACTATTTTTCGATGGAAGGAATGATAGTGGAGGCCCCCTCTAGTTGAAACCTAGTGCTCCAAATCCAATACAACTAACATTTTTCCCATTTGAGTCTTGATTTGAGTTTTATCGCGAATTGCAACTCGCCTCTTCAGGCCATTCAAGGACATGTGGCCAATTTTGTCTGGGGGCATAAAATCCAAAATGAGTGGCATAACGAATTTTTGTAAGCTCCCACAAGTCTATTTGGCCAAGGCCCATGCAAATACACTATCCATAAATGCTCGACACAATTGTCTTGAAAATCGACCTCCTCTTCATAATTTTTATTATGCCTCATTGACCAAAACATTGGAATTATCATGAAAGTATTTTTATATAAGAAGTATGGGATAACAATTTGTAGAATTACATCCTTAGTGAATCCTTTGATTGTAATTTTTACATATCAATCCTTTGATTGCATGAAAATTGAATGCAATGAAAGGCATGTCAAGTGAAGGAAAGACATGGAATTGAAATACATGGTATGGAGAGACAAGACATGGCAAGTGAAAGAAAGACAAGGCATGACATGAAAAGGAATATCATGGTATGGAAAGGCATGGCATGGAAAAGGTAAGGCATGTCAAGTGAATGGAAGGAAAGGAATGGCATGGAATGACATCGAGTGACATGGAAAGGCATGGGATTGCAAGGCATGGTATGGAAAGACAAGACATGGCAAGTGAAGGCAAGGCCATGCATGGCAAGGCATGGCATGGAAAGGAATGACATGGTCTGGAAAAGCATGGCATGGAAAAGGAAAGGCATGGCAAGTGAATACAAGGCAAGGCATGGAATGGCATGACATGGCATGACATGGAAATGCATGTGATGGAAAGGAATGGTATGGAAAGGCATGGTATGGAAAGACAATAAATTACAATTGAAATCAAGGCAATGCATGACATTTCAAGGCATACCATACCATACCATACCAACGAAAGGAAAGACATACCATACCATATCAATGCAAGGCATACCAATTCCAATACATACCATACTAATGCCAATACATACCATACCAAGGAAAGGCATACCATACCATTTTCAATGCATGCCACGCAAGGCAATGCATACCATTTTCATTGCCAATGCATACCATACCATACCATACAATTGTCAATGCATACCATACAATGGCAAGGCAATGCATACCATTTCAATTGCCAATGCATGCCATTGGCAATGTATACCATACAATGGCAAGGCAATGCATACCATTGCCATTGCCAATTCATAACATACCATGCCATTTCCAATGCATACCATAAAAGGAAATGGCAATGCATAACATACCAATACAAGGCAATGACAATGCATGCCATACCATACCATACAAGGCAATGGCAAGATAATTCATACCATACCAATGCATACCATTGTTAATACATACCATACCATTTCCAATTCATACCATACCATTTCCAATGCATACCATACCATTTCCATTGCCAATGCCAATGCATACCATACCATACCATTTCCAATGCATACCATACAATGGAAATGAAATGCATACCATTGCAATTGTATGCAATGGTGTGAAATGGAAATACCATTTCCAATGCATACCATTGAAATGGCATGTAAAGGAAATACCATTTCCTATGCATACCATTTCATATCATTACAATACCATGCAATGGTATGCAATGGTATTCAATGACAATACCATGGTATTACAATGGTATGCAATGGTATGTAAAGGCAATACCATTTCCTATGCATACAATTGCATGCCATTGCATGGTATTTCAATAGTATGCAATGGTATGCATAGGAAATGGTATTGCATTTTCATACCATTGCCATCATATGCAACGACAATACCATTTCATATGCATACCATTGAAATACCATGCAATGGTATGAAATGGCAATACAATTTCCCATGCATACCAATGTCAGTTAGTATGTCATTCTCCTCTTTCCAGGAAATATACTAATATGGCTCTGTGTGCTCCAAATTCTTACTTATTATGCAAGGAGACATTCTTTCTTCCAATTCCAAGGTAAGATGGAATTATCACGTTTTTTCAGAAGATTCATTCTGAATAATTTTCCCTTTCTAAGTCCTTTGAATGAGTTTTTGTATGCATAGGCAATGGTATTTCCTTTGCATACCATTTCATGGTATTTCAATGGTATGCAAAGGAAATACCAATGCCTATGCATACCATTAGTATGCATAGGAAATGGTATTGTCGTTGCATACCATTGGTATGCATACCATTGCGATACCATGGTATTACAATGGTATGCATACCATTGAAATACCATGGTATGCATACCAATGGTACAAAATGGTATGCATGCTATTGCAATACCATGGCATGAAATTGTATGCATACCATTGCAATACCATGGTATGAAATTGTATGCATACCATTGCAATACCATGGTATGCATACCATGTTATGGAAACCAATGGTATTCCATACTTGAGAATCACTAAGACAACTACTACTAAAACCCTAAGACAACTAAAACCCTAAAAATAACCTATAAATGGTATGCGTACAATGGTATACATACCAATGTTATGCAATGATATCCATACCATTGTGATACCATGGTATCTATACCATTGCAATACCATGGTAGAAATACCATTGCAATACCATGGTATGCATACTTGAGAATCCCTAAGACAACTACCACTAAAACCCTAAGACAACTAAAACCCTAAAAATAATCTATAAATGGTAGGCATACAATGTCATGCATACCAATGGTATGTAGTGGTATGCATACCATTGTGATACTATGGTATGCATACCATTGCAATAGCATGGTATGCATACCATTGCAATAGCATTGGTATGCATAACATGGTATATATACCATTGCCTATGCATACCAATGGTATGCATAGGCATTGGTATTGCCTTTGCATACCATTTTGATACCATGGTATGCATACCATTGTAATAGCATGGTATGCATACCATTGCAATACCATTGGTATCCATACCATGGTATACATACCATTGTCTATGCATACCAATGGTATGCATAGGCATTGGTATTGCCTTTGCATANAATACCAATGCCTATGCATACCATTGGTATGCATAGACAAAGGTATTGTTGGTATGAAATGGTATGCAAAGGCAATACCAATGCCTATGCATACCATTGGTATGCATAGACAAAGGTATTGTTGTTGCATACCATTGGATACCAATTTTATACAATGTTATGCATACCACTGCATACCATGGTATGCATACCATGTTATGAATACCATTGTGATACCATGGCATTAATACCAATGTTTTGCATACCATTGAAATACCATGGTATGCATACCATTGGTATGAAATGGTATGCATACTTGAGAATCCTTAAGACAAGTACAACTAAAACCCTAAGACAACTAAATCCCTAAAAATAACCTATAAATAGATCCCCTTTCATCGATGATACACAATTCATTTCATGTAAAAGTGATGGATTACTTGAGAATCAAGATAGTTTTAGAGAGACAACATGAAATAGTTGCAATTGTCAGCAAGTGAATATACACATTGTGCAGGTAATGAAACTGTATCATAGATATCAAATTTGGAAATTCATTAGTATCTTTTTCAAGTTTTACATTTTGAACTCACATCATTGATTATATATAAGATGTACTATACTAGCACAACCACATAAAAGTAGTTTATCTACATCAATCTATTTACCGAAGACACATAATTTGCCCACTCACATGTGCTAATTTTCTATGAGGTTGGAGGAAGGAAAACCTGTAAGGCATTACTTTCTAGATAGAATTTTGGTAGCATAGAATTACTAAATGAATGTCATGCATAGAAAGAGGTGAATATTTTGTGCGCACACCATTGCAATACCATGGTATGGATACCAATGTTATGCATACCATTGCAATACTATGGTATGCATACTTGAGAATCCCTAAGACAACTATGACTAAAACCCTAAGACAACTAAAACCCTAAAAATAACCTATAAATGTTATGCATACCAATGGTATCCATACCATGGTATGCATACTTGAGAATCCCTAAGACAACTACCACTAAAACTGTAACACAACTAAAACCCTAAAAATAACCTATAAATAGAGCCCATCTCGTGGATGATACACAATTCATTTAATGTAAATGTGATGGCTTACTTGAGAATTGATGCAACCCCCCTACTCCCCTGTAGGGCTGCGCTACCTCCTAGTCAAAGCATATCCGATTCTCTGAGTCAAATTACTCTTTAGGACCTTGATAGTCCCATGTGTTAATCAAACACATGTCCTTTTGACCTTTTGGTGAAGTTTTATGAGAATCGTGACCTTTCCTCTCGCATCTGCAAAAGCGCTCAGAGTTTTGGGTGCTATATCCTTTTTGGATAAGCCTCTCTTTTGATGTGACCTTGGGCGATGACCACATGATTGCAGGCTCGGCCACAAGCGATTTGAATTCAAACTACTTTTGGGCCCGTAATTCTCCTTAGGCCTTCACATGTCCTCCTAACGAAACCATGGTTTGGATTGCGGCCCGCTCTCAATATTTTAAACTCCATGCAACTCCTGTCCCTGCAATGCTATGCGATCGTCGATCTCATGATCTTGACGATGATGTATGAATCAATGGTTTAGATATACACCTTTCAATCTACGGATTGGATCTTCCTCTCTTAAATCAACGGATGTGATCTCTTCGTGACTCCGGACTTCAGGGTTTTGAAATCTCAGACCCAACTCTCTTCTGTACTCCAATCCCCCGAAGATGGAAATCTGTGGAGACCTATCCTATTCAATCAACGGTTCTGATCACCTCATAACTTTGGACTCCAGAGTTCTCAAACTTCAACCCTTTCCTTCTTGGGATTTTATCTGAAAAATATAATCCATTGACGTGTTTCTTCCTTGGATCAACAACTGCGATCCCTTCGCGTCTCCGAACTTTAGACCTTTCAACTCTTAACCTTTCTCTCCCCGGGAAGTATGCGTATTTCTATTGTGTTTCCTCTTGATCTAACGATCGAGGATTACTTCGAGACTTTACCTGGAGTGCATGGATCTATGCCACATCTCTCCTAGATCCAACGACTCTGAATCACTTCAGGTCTTCAGGGTTTGATAGTCTTAGTTCTCAACTGAAAATCCACAACAAATTTACCCGGAGCTTATGATCTGTTGAAAAGTGTCCACCTATATATTAATGGCTCTTGACTCTTGGGATCTTTGGGATTCAGATGTTTCAGCAATTCAAACTTCACCTTCCTCTGAAGATTCCGACCTGTCGACACGTGTCCTCCTGGGTCCAATGATCCAGATTCGCTCAGGCCCTTCGTTTCTCCGCGCTTCGGAAATCCCAAGTTTCAAACTTGTCTCCTCTCAGACTCACAATATCTTACGACTTAGATCCACTTTGGCGATCCAATGCTTGAAGTTTTCCCCAAACAATCTGATGGCTCAGATCTGTTCCTGCGATTGGATGACTGAGATTCTACTTCGGGTTTTCGGCTCTTAGGGCTTTAGAAATATCAATTCTCATCCCTGGTGAGGTTTCTCTCTCTCCTCTATGTGCGAAGTGCTAAGGATCGTGCATCTTACCCCGATCAAACAACTTTTGATCTATTACGCTATGATACAACGCCCACTGTTGCTCCTCTCTCCTGAGCTTCTGAACTCTCTGTGACTTAGAATATTTTCTAAGTGTTCAAAGGATTTGAACCTTCGCTCCTCCTACGAGTTTGATTCTTGGATCTCGTAGCACTTATGAAAATTGTTATCCCTTCTGACATTTGTCCTTAAACGGATTTCAATTTCCCACACACACCTTGCGTTATTGGGATTTTGATAACGCATTTCAAAGGATTTCTTGAAAAKAAATTCTTCTCTCCCACCTGACGTTTCTTTGTTTCGGGTTCTTCGATGCTTGGTCATTCTTTGACGTTGTGAACACCTTGYAACTGGTATAATTTCCCTCTGTTCTCTCTGAACTTCTCTTAATCACTCCGAGACTCAATCGACACACTCTTTGCATTCGAGATGCACACATTTCATACACATGTCAGAAGAGAAACAATTGAAACTCATCCAGTTTCGTCACRAACTCATACACTCAACCTCTCGAACAATCATACATGAATGAAAATGAAAATAATCATACAAACAAAATATCACATTCATTCAATCACACATTAAGTGAACACAGTCCAAGGATTTGGGACAATTCTATCTGTTATATTCATTCATGAAAAAAAAATTACATAGTATTTCTTCTACTCTACTCTGTTCTACTGATCTCTCTGATCTTTATTTTCTTCTCTCTATTATGTCTATCTTATTACATTGCAACAATGAAAACTATCTAAGGACTGGCTCCACGAGCTCTTGTCGTCCTGTCTTCACCCTATCCTATCAAACTCTTAGTAGTTACCTTCTCTGTCCTATTACAGTAACTAACAATTATTGCCAGATAAGAGTCAACACTCCATATCTGCAATCCCTTACATTCCTTCACGACTTTACAAACAAGTTACATTTTTAAAATGTTGTTTACAAAATATCTCAACAACCCGATTTAATTCTGAGTTAATTTCTGATTTGAAACTCTGTCATGCTGAGATGTCGTTCCTTTTCCTCCACACTTACATTTTTACTTTGAAGGCGATGCTCCTACATCATACTCCTCTGGTTAAAATTTTCATGGAATCATGTCCATGAGCTCCTGCATTGTCTTTCCATGCTTCAAAATATTAGGTTTTGTGACCCAACTTGCATCTTCCATTGGATGATCTTTCCACTTCACTAAATACTCAGGATATGTCTTTCTCCTGGTATTCTTTCCTTCTCTATGTTCAATGATTTTCTCCATCTGAGTTTTTTTTGTTGTGGGCAATTGTTCTTCCCACTAAACTTCTTTCTGATCATCAGATTCTCCTGTCTCATCTCTCCTGTAAGGATACAAGTCTGCAACATTGAATATTGGTGATATCCCAACATTGTCTGACAACTCAATTTCATTAGCATTGGCTGTGAATTTTCTGAGAATCCTGCATGGTCCTATCTTCTTCACCTTCAATTTTTTATACATTCCCCTTGGAAATATTTACTTTCTCAAATGAGCTAAAACTTCATCTCCAACTTGGAATTGAACTTCTCTCCTCTTTTGATCAACTTTTCTCTTGTATTTATGGCTGTTGTTATGTAGCTGTTCTCTGACTCTGTCATGGAGTTTCTACATTTCTGTTGCAAAATCCTCTGCTCCATCACTTCTGAACTCATATTGATTCATATCTCTCAACTTTGTAATCCCTCCTGGTTGTATACCATACACAATTTCAAATGGACTTTTCCCTGTGCTCTTGTTCACTGAATTGTTGAATGCAAATTCTGCTTGTACCAGAATCTGATCCCATTGACAACCTTGCTCAGTGACTAAACTTCTCAACAAGTTTCCCAGAATCATGTTTACTACTTGAGTCCGTCCATTTGTTTGAGGGTGATATGATTAAATAAAGGACAAGTTCGTCCCCAACCTCTTCCATAGAGTCGTCCAAAAGTGTCCTACAAATTTGGTGTCCCTTTTTGAGACTATGCTCCTCGACAATCCATGTAGTCTCACTACTTATCTGGAAAAAAATTTGGCTATGTGTGTATCATGATTTGTTTTATGGCATGGTATGAAATGTGCCATTTTTGAAAATATGTCCACCACAAAAAATATGGAATCTCTCCCTTTTTGAGTTCTAGGCAACCCCAAAACAAAATCCATACTGATTGCATCCCACAGCCTCTCTGGAATTGATAATGGTTGATACAAACCAATGTTTTGTTGTCTTCCTTTTGCATACTGACAAATTCTGCATTTGTTCTCAAAATTTTTCACCTCTGCCCTCATGCTTGGCCAATAATATTAATTTCTCAGATGTGAAAATGTCTTATCATGACCAAAATGTTCAGCTAAACCTCCACTATGTTTCTCCTTCAATAGGTTATCTTTCATTGAGCATTTTGGTATGGATAATTGGCTTCCCTTGAACAATAATCCATCCTGGATCAAATATTTAGTCCATGGCATTCTGTCTCCCAACAAAGGATTCTTGCATGCCTCATAAGCTTCCTTAAAATCTGCATCTTCTCGGTACATCTCCTTGAGGTGTTCAAACCCTAAGGTATCCACTTGGAATTCCTGTACAATCAAACTCCTTTTCCTCAAAGCACCTACAACTTTGTTAGCAGTTCCAACAATATGCTTAGTAACAAAAGTAAAATTTTGCATAAATTCTACCCATTTTGCATCTTTCTGATTCAACTTTTCTTGCGTAGTAATAAATTGCAAAGCTTGATTATCACTGTAGAAGACAAATTATTTAGGAATTAGATAGTGTCTCCACTTATTCAAATCTTGAATCACTACATAAATTCTTCATCATATGTGGAATACTTCTTCTTGGTGTCATTCAACTTCTCATTGAAATAAGCAACTGGCCTATTATCCTGACTCAAGACTGCTCCAATAGCTAATCCACTTGCATCACATCTCACTTGAAATGTTTTTCCAAAATATGGTAAGAACATAATTGGTTTTTCTGTGATTCACTTTCAACACTTTCAAAACTCTTTTAAGCTTCCTCTATCCATTTAAAAAAACTGTGTTTCTTCTTCATAGTGTCAAACATGGGTGCACATATACCACTGAAATTTCCGATAAATGTTATATAAAAACTTGCTAACCCATGAAAGTTTCTTACCTCAAATATGTTGCTTGGAGATGGCCATTCTTTGATTGCTCTCACCTTTTCTGGATCCATCTTCAATTCATTTGAAGAGATCACAAAACCCAATTATATAAGTTTTGTCTTCATAAAAGAACTTTTCTTTAGATTTATCAACAATTTTTTCTACTGCAACTTTTCCATCACTGCTGTCAGATGTCTTAAGTGTTCTCTCTTTGTCTTAGTAAAGATTAGTATGTCATCCATATATACTATGAAAAAAATTCCTACAAAGTATTTCAATACTTCATTCATCAACCTCATAAATGTGCTTGGTGCATTTGTCAACCCAAATGGCATGTCCATCCATTCAAACAATCCTTCATTTGTCTTGAATGTTGTTTTCCATTCATCTCCCGCTCTCATTCTTATTTGATGTTATCCACTCTTCAAGTCTATCTTGGAAAAATATCTTGCTCCACTCAAAAAATCCATCAAATCATCCATCCTCGGTAAAGGAAATCTGTACCTAATGGTTATCTTGTTGATGGCTCTGGAATCTATACACATTCTCCATCCTCGGTAAACGAAATCTTTACCTAATAGTTATCTTGTTGATGGCTCTGGAATCTGTACACATTCTCCATCCTCCATCCTTATTTGGACTTAACACAGTTGGTATTGCGCATGGGCTTAGGATTTCCCTCACTAAACCTTTATCCAACAACTCTTGGACTTGATTTTTGACCTCCTCATTCTCTCTACGTGTGAACCTATAATATTCTTGTTTGGTAAACTATCTCCTAGAATAAGGTAAATATGATGGCTTATACTCTTAATGGGTGTAAATGAGTGAGGTAACTCATCCACTACTATGTCAACAAATGTTTCTAACAGTTCTTGGATTTCTTCAGGAAAATATTCCACATAAGTATTTGTAAGGATAACTCTCGACTTCCTCGGTACAACAAACTTCATTTCTTTCTCCTTCTTGATTTCATTCAAGAGTTCCTTCCCACTCATGAGAAGTATTCTTGAACTAGCTTCCCTCGTTTTCTCTTTGTCTTCAATTGGTAACAACATATGCGTTCTACCATTGTTTTCTAGGGTATAAGTATTCTTTCTTCCATCACGAATAACGTTTTGGTCAAACTACCATGGTCTCCCCAATAAAATATGAAAGACATCTATAGGAATTACATCACACAATATTTCATCCCTATAACCTCCTATTTTAAATTCAACTTGGCATTGTTGACTTACCATTACTTGATGTCCTTTCTGCAACCATGATACCTTGTATGGCTTTGGATGTGCAGTTTTCTTCAAATCTAGTTTCTCCACCATCTCTGTGGATACTAGATTGTCTGTTCTCCCATTGTCTATGATCACCTTGCAAACTTTGTCTTTCCTCTTGCAAGTAGTTCTGAACAGACTTGTTCATTGAAATGATTCTTCCACATCCTCCTATGGTTTAAGAATAATTTTCCTCATCATGAGGTTCTTTCCTCCTTCTGTTGCTTCTCCTTCCACATGTTTCTGTGCTTCAACAACGTGTGCTTCACCTCCTCCTTCTTTCTTTCTCTTGGGACATTCCCAAGATTTGTGTCCTTGTTTTCCACAGGTATAACATTTAACTACGCCTCCTCTAGATCTTCCTCGTCCTCTGGAAAACAAGCTTCTTCCTCCGTGTTTTCCTTCTTTAGAACTTCCACCCTTCTCATAGTGACTATGTTGTTTGTCAGCTTCATGCTTTGGCTTCTAGAACTTCTCTCTGTTGGTTCCTTTACCTCTTCTTGAAATTCCTCCTCTGCTTCATTGGCTTTGTTTCCTGGCCAATTTTTCTTCAGATTTCAAGGTTTCTTGTTAAGAATTCTTTACTTTACTAAAAGACATCATGCTGATCTCCTATTGTATTTCATATCTCAGCCCATTGATATACCTGGCTGTCTTTTCGTCTTCATTTTCTTTCTGTCTAGCCCTGTTGTTCAGTCTGTAAAATTCTTCAGCATACTCCTTCACTGATAAGATCTTCTGTCTCAGGATCTACAATCTCCTAAACAAATTGATTTGGTAATACCTTGGTATAAATTTGGATTTCAGTTTGGCTACCATCCTATCCCAACTTTTAACTTTTTGCTTACCATTTCTCCTGCGTTCGGCTTGCAATTCATCCCACCATAGCGTTGCATGAACCTTCAGTCTTGTCACTGCATGCTTCACCATATTTTCTTCTTTGACATCTTCATAATTGAAGTATGTGTCCATATCACGTACCCAATCCAACAATTCTTCAACTTCTAAATTTTCTTCATACATTGGTACTCTATCCTTGATCTGGCTCCTATCTTTGAAACAACTTTTATTAAGCGATCTTGTGCAACATACTCTGCTACATTTTCTTCGACCTCTTCTTCTTCGCTCTTAGCTTCATTGATATCTCCAACATCTGGTTCTCTCCTCTGTTTTGCTTCTTAGCTTCATTGATATTCCAACATCCGTTCTTCCTCTGCTTTTATATTTGGCTGGCATCTAGTCTCATTCCGTAGTCATTCCTTTCTTCTTCCATTGCTATCTACTCTACTTCGCGGCATGATTCACCGGAGTCACCTACAAAAAGAAATCAAGTTTTGATACCAAAATGATATCAACTTAACTCCTTTCACTTCTTTGTCTGTTTTCTACAAACAAACTCAAAACCTGGCTCTGATACTACTTTTCTTGATGGTATCCTCTCTACTCCCCCATAGGGGTTTGCAGACCCTCTGGTCAAGTTTCTCTGATTCTCTAAGTCAAAAGACTCTTTGGGACCTTGATATTCCCCAGTATTAATTGAACATAGGTCCTTTCAGCCTTCTCGTGCGGTTTTATGATACCCATGACCTTCCTTTCACATCTGTGAAAGCGCTCAGAGTTTTGGGCGCTATCTCCTTTTCGGATAAGCCTCTCTTTTGATGTGACCTTGGGTGATGACCATGCGATTGTGGGCTCGGACACAAGCGGTTTGAAGTCAAACAAATTTTGGGCCCGCAATTATCCTCAAGCCTTCACGTGTCCTCCTGACGAAACCATGGTTTGGATTGCGGCCCGCCCTCAATATTTTAAACTCTGCACAAATCCTGTCCCCGCAATGCTACGGGATTGTCGATCTCATGATCTTGATGATGATGTCTGAATCAACGGTTCAGATCTACGCCTTTCAATCTACGTACTAGATCTACCTCTCCTAAATCAATGGATGTGATCTCTTCATGATTCTGGACTTCGGGGTTTTGAAATATCAAACCCAACTCTCTTTCGTACTCCAATCCCCTGGAGTTGGAAATCTGTGGACACTTGTCTTTCTCAATCAAGGGTTTTGATCACTTCAGAACTCCGGACTCCGGAGTTCTCAAACTTCAACCCTTTCCTTCTTGGGATTTTATTCGAAGACTCTAATCCATTGACGCATGTCTTCCTTGGATCAACAACTCTGATCTCTTCACGTCTCTGGACTTCGAACCTTTCAACTCTTAAATTTTCTCTCCCCGTGAAGTATGCGGATTTCTGTCGCTTGTCCTCCTGATCTAATGAACGATATTTACTTCGGGACATTACCCTGAGTGCATGGATCTATGCCACATCTCTCCTAGATCCGACGACTTTGAATCACTTCAAGTATTTGGGGTTCGACGGTCTTAGCTATCAACTGAAACTCCACAACAACTTTACCTGGAGCTTGCAATCTGTTGACAAGTGTCCACCTATAGATCGACGACTCTTGGCTCTTGTGCTCTTCGAGCTTTAGATGTTTCAACACTTCAACCTTCACCTTCCTCTGGATCTCCCAACCTATCGACACGTTTCCTCGTAGGTCCAACGGTCCAGATTCACTCTGGCCCTTCGTCTATCTATGCTTCGAAAATCTCAAGTTTCAAACTTTCCTCCTCTCGAACTCACGATATCTAACGACTCAGATCCACTCTAGCGATCCGATTCTTGAATTTTTCCCCAAACAATCTGACTGCTCAGATATGTTCCTACGATTGAATGACTGAGATTTTACTTTGGGTTTTCGGCTCTTCAGGCTTCATAAATCTCAGTTCTCAAACTTGGTGAGGTTTCTCTCTCTCCTCTTTATCTGAAGTGCTAAGGCTCGTGCACCTTACCTTGATCAAACGACTATTGATTTGTTATGCTATGATCCAATGACCATTGTCTCTCCTCTCTTCTGAGCTTCTGACCTCTCTGTGACTTCAAATATTTTCTAAGTGTTCAAAGGCTTTGAACCTTTACTCCTCCTATGATTTTTATTCTTGGATCTTGTAGCACTTATGAACAGTTCTATCCCTTCTGAGCTTTGTCCTTAAATGGATGTCGATTTCCCATGCACACCTTGCGTTATCGGGATTTTGATAACTCAGTTCGAAGGATTTCTTGAAAATAAATTCTTCTTGCCCGCCTGACGTTTCTCTGTTTAGGGTTCTTCGACACTTGGTTGTTATTTGATGTTGTGCACACCTTGCACCTGGTCTAAGTTCCCTTTGTTCTCTTTGAACTTTTCTGAATCACTCCAAGACTTAATCGACACACTCTTTGCGTTCGAGATGCACACCTTGCATACAAATGTCATAAGAGAAACAATTGAAACTCATCCAGTTTTGTCATGAACTCATACAGTCAACCTCTCGAACAATCATACATGAATGAAAATGAAAATAATCATACACACATAATATCACATTCATTCAATCACACGTTAAATGAACACATTCCAAGGATTTGGGACAATTTTGTCTGTTCTATTCATTCATGAAAACAAAATTACATATTATTTCTTCTACTCTACTTTGTTCTACTGATCTCTCTGATATCTCTGATCTCTATCTTCTTCTCTCTATTCTTTCTATCTTATTACAATGCAACAATGAAAACTATCTAAGGACTGGCTCCACGAACTCTCGTTGTCCTATTTGCAACCTATCCTATCAAACTCTTAGCGATTACCTACTCTGTCCTATTACAATAACTAACAGTTATTTCCAGATAAAAGTCAACACTCCATATCTGCAATCCCTTACAGTCCTTCATGACTTTACAAACAAGTTACATTTTTAAAATGATGTTTACAAAATATCTCAACAACCCGATTTAATTCTGAGTTAATTTCTGATTTGAAACTCTGTCATGCTGAGATGTCGTTCCTTTGCCTCCATGCTTGCATTTTGACTTTGAAGGCGATGCTCCTGCATCAAGAATCAAGATAGTGTGTGAGAGGAAACTTGAAATAGTTTCAATCGTCAACAAGTCAATATACACATTTTGCAGGTAATGAAAATGTATCATACATATCAAATTTGGAAAATCATTAGTATCTTTTTTCAAGTTTTACATTTTGAATATCACATAATTTATTATCTATAAGATGTACTATAATAGCATGTAACCACATAAAAGTAGTTGATCTACATCAATCTATTTATCAGAGACATATAATTTACCCACTCACATGTGCTAATTCTCTATTAGGTTGGAGGAAGGAAAACGTGTAGGCCATTACTTTCTAGATAGAATTTTGGTAGCATTACTTTCTGGATAGCAATAATTTCTAGATACAATTTTGGTAGCATAGTATTACTGAATCAATGTTATTAATAATTGATGGGTTGATTTTTTTTTACAAATACCCGCTACCCAATCTAAACAAACATTTGCATTAATGAGTCTTTCACTAGTCTTTTTAGCATTTATGAAGGGTTACACATAAATCAAATAATTTTATATATGTCATGCATAGATAGAGACGAATATTGTCTGTGCCCTATAAAATAACATTGAGCTCAAATGTGTGTTCCCATAATCTATTTCTTAATGCATAATGCAAGTATTTATAATCATTAAATAGAAACAAATAAAGGGATTAATACACATAAAACTCATACACTTTTGAATTCAAACACTTTTAAATCCATATATTCATAAACATCAAATGTAGAAAAAATGAGATTCATAAAAAGCGTGCCATGAAATATATATATATATCGTCTAAATTGTACATTTTTTACAAAATGGCAACTCGTGCCCAGTATACAAGTGCCCTAACATAAAAAAAAGCATCTATATCGTATCCTAGATACAATATGGAAGTAGTTGGTCAATCATTGACCATTTCCACCCTCTCTACCCTCGAGAGAATCCTGCAAATCTATATTTCTTCTCTTGCTTGAGGATTCACCTCGAGAGGTTCTACGCTTGGGCGTGCTTCGACGCTCTGGAGACTGCAAAAACAATAAACGCCATTATAAGTTTTTTTCATCAATGCATTAATAGACATACAAATTGATACTTTGTAATTTAACCCAAGACAACTCACCACATATGAAATTGTAAATCATGAGGGTTCTACCCTCCTCCACAATCCCAATCTCTTTGTAATGCCACCATGCATCAATTACAATGATCAAGTCAAGAAAATTAAACAAATATGCATAAAAACAAATTCATGAAACATGAAAAATGATCATCAATGCATTATCTCACCGTGAATATCTCAGGCATCAATGTAGATTCCCTGGCAGATAGAGCACTAGATTGTACAACTTGCTCTGAGAAAACCTCTACCATGGAATTCTCTGTAGATGGGGTCAAAAGTGGTGGTGGGGGTGGGTGGTAGATAGGTGGGTTGTGATGGACCCTCATAGGATTTACAAGTGATTCCAACACCCTAGGCCTGGAGAAAGGCAACTTAGAAGCAACACCGAGGTGCCCAAGGGGTGTAATACTACTATACCTAGCAAATATATCGACGACCTGCATACATATGAATAAAATTGAACTATTAGTACCAAATATTAAAATTCAAAAACATAAACACAAAAAAATTGAGAATTATACGATACTTAACTTTACACATGATATCTCTGACATTGGTGACTTGTCCATCCCATATGGACAATCTCCGACATCACCTAGTGCCAAATCCTGTAGAAACAAGAGAACATATAAAAAATTGAGGATGTCATAAAATAAAGAAATGACTATGTTGAATCTATCAAATGTGATACATACCTATGTGTACGGTGCACCCAATGAACATGTTGCCTCTATTTCTACATCATTGGTGGGGCTAGGCACTAGAGAATCCATAGGTGTAGAGGGTCTGTTGCTTGGACACAACAACTGCAAAATAAAATTCAATCAAATCTCTATATAAATACACAAAATACAAAATAAATATATAACGACGAAGAACGAAAAAAATGGTAAAGATACTAACCTCCTCCATGAAGCTATGTTGTCTAGTGGGATCTATAGGCCCATAGCATGTCTTCCTGTAGCTGGAGCATATGTGAGGTTCACATGGACGGTTTCTACGTCCATGTGTCCTCTCCTCACGGTACTCTCATGTGCATTCTGACGCTCCAAACCCCCTATCAATGTCACTGGAATGCACCTCCGATCGATATAGTGCAACAAAGCTAGTGTGTTGAACTAGGCTACAATTCAATGATGATATGGCAAGTTGTACCTATTGCAAGTTCTTTGCAACATGAGGATATTGGATAGGGGGTTCATGCCTTCTCCTAGGGGGGTGGGGACCTTACTAAGGGTCGTGCCTGGCCTACTCTCGGTCCTATGTAGACCCTTGACCCACCCCCTATAAGTTACTAATGTCAAAGTAGTTGACATGTTTACCCATAATAAACTCAACCCATAATTACCTCAGAAAATATAAGCGCATCTCCTTGTTATTGCAAGGAGGTTTATCAAAAACCATGTACCACCTATCTATCCAGTTTTTACTAATCTGGGGATGGATGCACCAGTAAATGGATATGTGTTTCTTGTTTAATGGTAGTTCTTGTACATTTCTAGGATCCCTAAAAATAGACAATATTTGTTGTTTTGAAATTCCAAGTTCTTTGATTTTCTTTCTGTCCAAACTAGTGCTATAATACTCATACATTCTTTCCCTATAGTTAGAAATATATGTCAACTTCCCTTGGGAACTTGCAATGGACTGCACAATGATGTCCAAAGAAGTGACCAAGGAGACTCTGGTAGGTTCTCTAGTCTCCCTTAATTATTCCTCAAGGTTTCTTAATATCACCAACCCCTCATCAATTTCACTATTTCCATTATGTCGTGATGGTGGTGGGTTGGGTTTTTGATCTTCTTGGTATTCTTGTGAGGGGTTTAAATTTTCTTGGGGTTCCATTTTATTGTATATGCTTCAATTTAACATCCATGGCATGCAAATTAGTTTCCTTTTTTTATTTAGAATACTAAATTACAATTTTTTTTCAATTTAGATTATTGGGAGAAAAATACTAAATTAGAATGACTAAATTGGATTAAAGTTAAGATAAATGTAACATACCTCAACACACGGTGGTGGCATCGGTGGAAAGATCCTCCTTTTCTTCCTCCGCTCTTCACTCTATTTTCCCAATGAGAAACATGAGCGAGATTTTGTGCACATGCACAAAATCGCTTCTGCATCGTTGTGTTATTAAGAGCATGCACGCATTCTTAAGAGGGTGCACGTGCTCTTACTGCTTAACCTACGTGGAAGTTCGGACAAAACCGAACCTATAATTGTAGGAATGCGTGCACGTTCCAAGGAATGTACATGCGTTCTTGCGAGTGCGCTTTCTTGTTCATGGCCTTGCCACTTTTTCGGCCACAAACTTTTTGCACTCACCCAACCATCTTGTCCCCGCTCTTGATTCTTGACTTGACTTTGTACTCCCTCTCAAATTGTACTACATCCTACCCGAGCAACACATGTCCTTTCATCCTTGTCACAACAAACTTTATCATTTTCTGATATGCAACATTTGTGTATTCAAAGTACTTATCCATGGTACTGATCTAGTCCATAGTTCGTCTACGTTCAAGTTTCCTTCATACATTAGCACTTCCATTCTTGGCTTGGAGCTAACTCCCATGATGACTCGAACCAATCTTTTTTCTTTAGGTTCTGCTCCTGAAGATTCTTCTTCTCTTTCAACAACATCTCCCGTGTCACCGCCTCTTCGTTGGGTAGCTTCCATTGCCTCCAACCATGCTTGAAGAGTTCTCATCTCTTCAATGAATTCAACATTTGCAAAAGGTGGTCCTCTCTGACCTTGACCTTGGCCTCTTCCACCTTGCATTCAGAATGTCATCTTTAATTTGTGGCATCCTTTCATGGTCTTGGCTCTGATACCAAACTCATACCAATCCAGAGTGGTATCTACTCAAACAATCAATCAAAATTAAACTTTGAAATTTCAAAGGGCCTTTGCTACACATTTTGTTCAAGGAACTTCATTATTTCTCATTCTTGTTGTTTTTCATGTATGGCTCGAGGACTTGATTCACATTTCATTCCAACACTAATTATTAATCTTTATATTCAATAAACAGATTAAAAAAAAACAAAAAAACATGATTAGAAACCAGAGCTATTCTTTTACCTCTTTGATCTATACTTACAATTATGATCTAGACTACAAGAAGCCTTGCTTGAAACTCTAAATCATGGAACTTTGTTAGGAACTGTATTACATGTTGGATCTGTCGTCCCCCATAATCGTGCGATATGATGACCTCTGGGACTGTATAATCCGTCGACCACCAGGACAGTATAATCTGTCAGCGACCAGGATTATTTAACACGTGGCTCACAAGGTTTTAAAAAGAGCCAACCAGACATCAAAATTAGGGATACTCTAACTATTTTTTTGGTTGGAAGAATTTGGAGCGACACTAAACTAGAACCTGTGACAAAGCTTTGACACAGAGAGAGACAACAATTCCCCTTCATGCTTTCACTTTGATATTTAATCATTCAACATGAACTAAGAAATCGATTATGAAATTAATCTCATGAATGATCTGAGACAGGTTCATAAAATTTAAAGAATTTTCTTACTCATTCTTTCTCGACTTCACTCTCTAACCAAGGTCAATCTGGGACCCTGCCTCACTACAACAGTTAATTCAACCAATCCTGCGCCGAAGTGTTTGATCTCAAGACTTTTCGAGCTGATAAAATCTTGCCAATTGAATCCATTTACCCACTCTGAAGTTCTCACATGATTCTGATATTTTTTATTAGAAGGAATGAGGATACAAAACAATAAAAAAAGTTATTCCTTGCTCGGGTCTCTTGGACCTTTACGAACTCTCACACATCTCACACTCTTCCATTTGCGCCTGGCAGAGTTTGATATTACTAAAAATAAGACTTATCCCTATCACAGAAATAGGATCGATCTTTTTCCAAATACAAACAAAAATTTAAATTTGACCACAACAAACTGATTTGTATCCTGGAAAATAGGATCAAATCCAAATATTCCCCTAACTTATTTAACTCTTAAACTTCCTATCTAATTTAGACATAACTGTTACATTCATGGAAAAAATGTCTTATCTAGAACACTGTGAGACTATTACAACTTGGAAAATTTAAACAATTACAAATCTTTAAAAAAAACTCATTAAATAAGATGCTAGTATCAAATATCCGCAATAAAATTTAGTTTTTTAGATTCTAAATTTATTATGTTGGATACTTAAATTTTAAGAATATTTCAACAACCTTATTCTCAATAGATCTACTACATGACACCCAACAAGGATAAATTGGCCTCTAACTTAGGCTCAAAGGTTTTTTCACCGCATCTCCTCTCGATCTCTACTCACACTTTATAGGCAATAATGTAGGAAGGGGCCCTCATTGGTGCCTCTCTCCTCTTAGATCCAAAGATTACCTTTCCCTAGTTTTAGTCTTATTATCACATGGATGGTAAACATATTGATGCTTGGATTCATAGTCTATCCATGTGTTTTGACTCTCACCTTAGAATGACTAATGCCAAAAAACTAGAATGGGAAACGTTGCATCTAGATGGGATAGCAATAGAGCAGAGGAAGAAATTTTTATCGTTCCACCATCTATGTGGAGCTAGGGAAGACACCTGCAAATCAAAACCCTACAACTTTCTAAATACAGTTTTTTAAGCATTGTGGTGTTGGTTTTACTGAACAAAGTATTATAATTCTTTATGGGAAACATTGCATCTAGATGGGATAGCAATAGAGTAGAGGAAGAAAGGAAGAAATTTTTATTGTTTCACCATCTATGTGGAGCTAGGGAAGACACCTGCAAATAGCATAACAATATACTAAATACTAAATGATTAAATCACAATATCATAGAAAGAAGAAAGAATTGTAATTGCACAAAAAGGTTGTGTTCATTGTGATTAACCTTGATCTTTATAACAATACATAGCCTCATAGAACAAACACTTAATTTCTCCCGATTAAATGCTTACAACAATTGATTTTAGAAAACTACTCATGCATTTTGCATGCATTATTTAGTCAGACAATCTATATTTGAATACTAACCGACATAAAAGAAAATTGTAAACAGATTGCATCATGTCAGATGATTGACAAGACTGCATCAATTACTAACATACTCCCCCTTGATGCTTAGAGGGCTCACAATCTGATCTCGAAGTTTCAAAAATTGGACTTTAGCAACTCCCTTAGTGAAAATGTCTGCAAGTTGTTCTTGGGTCTTTATATACATTAGTTCTACTTCCTTCTTTTTCACCAAATCTCTAATTAAATGATACTTTAAATCAAAATGTTTTGTTCTGCTATGATGGACTAGATTCTTGGCCAATTTGATGGCACTAGTGTTATCACAAAATATCACTGTAGGATGAATTTGCTTCTCTCCAATTTCTTTTAGAACTTTTCTAAGACATAATGTTTGTGTACCTGTTGAGGTGACTGCAACATATTCTGCTTATGTGGATGAAAGTGCAACTATACTTTTCTTCTTTGAGCTCCAAGTAATCAAACCCGAGCCAAAAGAGAAACAATTACCATATGTAGACTTACGGTCATCCAAACTACCTCAACAATCAGAATCACTAAATCCAACAAGATTAAACCTTTTACAAGTGTAGTAATGAATACCAAAATTTAGAGTTCCTCTCACATACCTCAAAATCCTCTTGGATGCCTTCATATGTATTTCATATGGCTCTGTCATGTATATTGAAACAAGAGAAACTGAATAAGCAATAGCAGGTCTTGTGTGGGTTAGAATCATCAAACTTCCAACAATACTTCTGTATGTTGCCTCATCAACAATTTCACAACCATCATCTCTACACAACAAAATTCCATGAGCAGTTGGAGTGGAGGCTGGTTTACTATCTACCATATCAAATTTCTTCAAAATATACTTTGCATACTTTGTTTGACAAATGAAAATTTCATTCTCATTTTGATAAACCTCCATACCCAAAAAATATTGCATGAGACCCAAATATTTCATCTCAAATTCATTCATCATAGAAATTTTGAATTCATCCTTCATCTTAGAAATACTACCCATATAGAATAAGTCATCAACATATAGACTTACAATAAGAATATCATTACCTTCTTGTTTGTAGTAAAGTGTAGGTTCACTTTTACTTCTATTGAAGCCACTCTCCTGAAAATATCCATCAATTCTAGCATACCATGTTCTTGGTGCTTTCTTGAGGCCATACAAAGCCTTCTTCAACTTGTATACTTGATGTTCTTTTCCTTGCACTTCAAAACCTTGTGGTTGTTCCACAAGCACTTCTTCTTCTAAGTACCCATTYAAAAAGGCACTTTTCACATCCATGTGATGAATGCTCCATTTCTTCTGAGCTGCTAATGAAATCATCATTCTAACCATCTCTTGTCTTGATACTGGTGCAAATGTTTCTTCATAATCAATTCCATACCTATGTGTGAAGCCTTTAGCAACTAATCTTGCCTTGTGTCTTTCAACACTCCCATCACTATTGTACTTAGTCTTGTAGAACCATTTAGTACCAATCTTTTTCTTGTCACGTTGAAGTTCTGTAAGCTCCCAAGTATCATTTTGGTGAATAGAATATATCTCTTCTTGCATTGCTTGCAACCAAACCTCATTAGTACATGCATGTTTAAAACATGATGGTTCAAAATCACCCTTGGAAAGTAAAGCAAAATTCACTGTCTCACCTATTGGATTTTCTTCATGTGGTGGACTTTTACTCCTTTGATAAATGTTACTTAATCTTCTTACCTTCCTTACAAAACTTGAATTTGATGTTGGGCTTGCACTTGGAACTGAATAATTAGATGAGGGGCTACTTGGTGGATTTGTAGCACTTGGAACTGAAATCTTAGTGGGCTGCTCATTATCAATATCATCAATAATATCCTTATCCAAAACAGATTTAGACATATCATCATGGCATTTTTGATGACCATAAACTCCCCCTTCATAAAAAATTACATCTCTTGACACAACAATGTTATTAGTGAGGGGATTATACAACCTGTAAGCCTTACTTTGTTCACTATATCCAACAAAAATGCATGATTCACTTTTTGGATCTAACTTTTTTCTCTTTTGATCAACTACATGGACATAGGCTACACAACCAAAGACTTTGAAATAATTAACATTAGACCTTTTTTCATACCATGCTTCATATGGAGTCATCATATCAAGTGAATTTGTGGGACATATATTGAGAATATATACAGATGTAGAAACCGCATCACCCCAAAACGAATTGCTTAATCCCTTGGTTTGTAACATACTTCTTGCCATTTCCACCAATGTACGATTTTTCCTCTCTTCTACTCCATTTTTTTGTTGTCTTTTGATGCCATTCATATCACATTAATTCTAAAAATCTTTTGAACAAAATTATCCTCCACGATCATTCCTTAAGCACTTGATTTTGCAACCTCTTTCATTTTCCACAAGGGCTTTAAACCTCTTGAATGTATCAAAGGCTTCATCCTTAGTCTTAAAAAAATAAAACCAACACTGTCGTGAGTAATCATCAATAAAAGTAATAAAATATGATGACTTACCCAAATTATTTGTCTGCATAGGACCACAAATGTCTGAGTGAACTAACTGAAGTGGATAATGGGCCCTCCATGCATTTCCTTTTGAAAATTTCTCTCTTGCATGCTTTCCTTTAACACATCCTTCACAAATATCCTTACGTTCATGAACCTTCGGCAAACCATAAACTAATTCTTTTGATGTTAGAAGCTTGAGACTATGAAAATTCAAATGTCCATACTTGAGATGCCACAACCAACTTTTTTCTTCATATTCCATATTGGCAAGATGGTTGTTATGTTCTCCAAACATCAATGGGAACATCCTATTATTTGACATAGGCATAAATGTAACCACCCTATTGCCTCTATTCTTATCATAAATTGTACATTGTCTATTTTCAAACACCACCTTATAATTTTTCTCACACAGTTGGCCAACACTCAATAAATTATGTTTTAATTGTGGAGTGTAATAAATTTCTTTAACAATTTTCACACCTTATTTAGTATGGACTTCCATAGCTCCTTTTGCAACAACCTCCAATGCTTTTTCATCACCCAGCTTGATCTTGGATTTGAAACTCCCATCCATTGTAGAAAATAGCTTCTTATTTCCTGACATATGGTTAGAACAACCTGAATTTAAATACCAAATATCTTTAGTGCCATTTTCATCTTTCTCATAAGATAAAAAAAAATTGTTTGAAGAGGCTTCATCACCTTCTTGAGCATAATTAACACCTTTGTTATTATTGCCTTCTTTTAATCTACAATCCCTTTCAAATTGACCATACCTTTTACAATAATAGCACTGGATATTTCTTTTATCAAATCTGCCTCTGCCTCTTCTTGTTGAACCGCCTCTTCCTCTTGGATAATTATGATTTTGACCTCTATCTTGGCTTTGGTTTCTTTTGCTTCTAGTGTTGGCATCTTCATTCTTTGTAATTTGCAATTTTGAAGAAAAATATTTCTTGCCACTTTCTCCAAATGAACCTATCAATCTTTCTTCATTAGACATAAGAGATCCAACTAGATGATCAAATTGAAGAGTAGACAAATCCTTACTTTCTTCAATGATTATGGAAACATGGTTCCATCTTGGTGTTAGATACCTCAACACCTTTTTAATCAAAACCTCTTTGTCCACAATTTCTCCAAGAGTAGCCATCTTATTGACTACATCTTTTACTCTCACACAATAATCACTTACATTTTGAGATTCTTGCATCTTCAAATTCTCAAATTCTCTTTTCAATGTCTGTAGCTTGACAACTTTGACTTGATCACTTCCTTGGTAAGCTTCTTGTAGAGTATTCTAGGCATCCACTACTGTCTTTGCACCTGCAATTCTTGGAAACACGCTTTTATCAAGAGCAATTTGAATATGAAATAAAGCTTGAACATTCTTCCTTCTAGATTCCTTCTTAGCTACTCTATCATTTGCATTAAGAATGGTCCAATATTCTGTCTCTGCATAACCCATTTGTACAATCTCCCACAGATCTTTCCCTATCAAAAAGGTCATCATCTTGATGCACCAATAAACATAATCACTTCTGACTGAGAATTGTAGATGACAATGAATTAGGGAGTTTGACATAATTACCTAAAACAACAACCAACTCGATTACCAAATGAGAGGGTCATGGGCTATCTATGGATAATCATTCAATTAAATAGCATAACAATATACTAAATGCTAGTAGTTAAATCACAATATCATAGAAAGAGAAAGAATTGTAATTGCACAAAAGGTTGCATTTACTGTGATCAACCTTGATCTTTATAACAATACAGCCTCATAGAACAAACAGTTAGATACTCTTGATTGAACTCTTACAACAATTGATTTTTGAAAACTACTCATGCATTTTGCATCCATTATTTAGTCAGACAATCTATATTTGAATACTAACTGACATAAAAGAAAATTGTAAACATATTGCATCATGTCATATGATTGACAAGATCACAGAATGCAGAGATATATAAAATATGCAGAGCAGAAGCGAAATGCTAGAAATAGCCAGAATAATAGTGATATCCAACATAATCTTCTGATACGAAATGATATATACAAAACCTTATGAAATAACACTTTGAATCCTTATAGAAATGTTGATGGTCCTCTTCGAGGGGGCAACCCTCAAATGAGCAGCACTCTGTTACAATAATATCAAAGCTAGGTTCTCATACCCTCGGCTCTGTTATACTAAAGAGAAGCATCTGGAGGAAGACCTTCTAGAGCGGGCTTCTAGGTCTTCTTACATTCTCTTTATTCTATTTTATTGAAGGTCTTATTAATGTGGGCTGTACATCCAGAATAAGGTGATCTACCTATGTGCAGGTTTGGATCCTAACATGTCCGCCCCCATAAAAACAACCTTGTCCTCAAGGCTTGAGATGTGGAAGCTATTGCAGGAATTGTGTTTGGTTCCCAAGTGGCATCTAGCAGATGCCATATCTTTCCTTTGTCGTGCACTTCCTTGATGGTTCGTAATGACTCCCTACGGTCCAAAGCGCTTACAGTTGTATGAATGGATCCTGCTGACCTTCTTTCTGGAAGGTTGGTTTGAAGTTGTACTAGTTCCAATCACCTTTCTTCATGAAACATGAAAAGCGAGGATAGCCATTTGCATTTGGTAGAGCTAACTGATATTTGACTTGTCCCACCCTCTTTAGAGCTGTGTAAGGGCCATAAAATTTGGGGGGCTAGCTTCTGACCTTTGCTTTAGGGAAGTTTGCTTATGGTTGTATACAAAACTCGATCCCCTTCTACAAATTGGCGTTCCGGTCGACCTTGATCTGCTTGCTTTGTGTTATAGTGCAGCCAAGTTCCTCTTCAGACAGGATATCTCCCCGGTTGTGGTGTTGAGGTACTGGACCTTGAGGTACTCGATGAAACGCGAGAAGCCCGGCGGTGAAAGCCTGTCCATACAACAAAGGAGGTCATGCTGCAGTGGGTATGGTATGATGTTGGCTCACTATTAGAGGGTAACCATTGGGCCCAAATTGTTGTTTTAAAGAGGCAAATCACCCATGCCGATAGGTTCCAAACACTTGTTAGCGACTTCCATTTGACCATGCAATGCAGGGATGATAAGGTGGTGAGGATACAGCGTGCCTTGTAGCAAACAATTCTTACCAAAAATTGCTTGTGAAAGTTGGGTCTCGATCCAGTATAGGGACAGCATGCCATGGAAGCGAAGGCGATCCATGAAAGTTGGAGCCAGGTGGTCGTGTGATTGGTGAAGAGCACAAAATGAGCATGCCAGAAATTCGATCTACCACCACCATTATCAACTGATTTATTCTCTGATTTGTGTAAGCCTGTAATAAAATCCATAGATATATCCTTCAAATGTCCAGTGGGGCCGGTTGGAATGTGCTGGAATTTGTTGTTTCTCCCTTGTTGCGTTGAGACCTCACATTGAGCCACAAACTTACGGATGTCTGTTTTCGCCACCATCGAGGAAAAGGGGCGTTTAACTCTGTCATATGTTTTGGTGAACCACAGGTGCCCGGTAGGTGTATGAAGCTCGAGAGAGAGTAAAGTGGTTGAGCGGTTGGGCACTTAAATACAAAGCGACTAACTGCTCGAATCATCTACGAGAGCCAAGAGTACCCTGGGAGCCTGAGCCTTGTTACCGCGATTCTTGTGAATTAGATCTGTGAACTTTGGGGTCTTAGCCATTCTTACGGTGCACGGCTGCGTGTCGGGTACAATGAAGGAAGAGAAAGGATAACATATTTATATTCTGGAATGATGCATATTACATTGTCTTTACCCTTCTTGTAAATGATCTCATAATCGCTTAGCCAAGATCTTAGTGACCCATTTTGTTGCTCCAGAATGCGTTGTTCGAGAAAGTATTTGGGGCTTTGATGGGTCTGTCTTAATTTGGAATCGTTGCCCAATGAGATAAGGACGCCATAATTCAAAGCCTTGAGGTGCCCGTATTTCTTTTTCATAAATAGGTTTGCCAGTTCTTTTGGGGCAGTTGTTTGCTATTAAAGGCCAAAGGTTGACCCTCTTGCATAAGGGCAATGATACCTTTCGGTCACATTGCATTCAACACAAATGTCTTTATTGAAGTGAGGAGAGCCTTTAGAACCCGGGTGGTACTGTATCTTCAAAGTTTGAAAACTTGAGCCTTCTGTTGAGGTCCAATTGAAAGAGTTCTTTAAGGAGGGCCGTGAGAGGTACTTCAATCTTTCCATAGTTGTGAACTTCTTGGTAGCCAATACCATGAGAACCCCAAAAATCCATGTAGGCTTTTGAGAGTCTTAGGGGTCGGCCAATCTTGCATAGCTTCAATCACCGGGTCCCACCGACACCATCCTTGCCATGAGATGACCCAGTATTCAACTTGGACGCGCAAAGAACATTTGGTGTTTGAGGAAAAGGTCATAGCGGCGGAGAACTTATCCACATGAGTAAGATGGCTTTTCCATGTCTTGCTATATATGAGGATATAATCAAAGAAAACTAGGACAAATGACAAAGAAAGGAATGAGAAGACATGGTTCATGAGGCTCACAGAAAGGGGGGAGTACACAACCCAAAGGGCATGACCAAAACTTCGTAGTGGCCCTCATGAGTCACGAAAAGGCCGTCTTAGAGATATATCCAACCTCTTTCATACGGATACGGTGATAGCTGCGGCGAATCAAGTTTATTAAAGAATTGGGAACCACTCAATTCATCGGGGAGGTCATCAATGGCCCAGGGGTGAAATTATCTTTGATGGTGGCGGTTTATTGGGGCCGCAGTCGGGACACATTCGCCATGAACCTTCTTTCTTTGGTACCATGACGTCCGGAGGGTAAGGACTCGTTACTAGGGCGGATGACCCGTGACGATCGAGGAGTTCCTGGACCATCTTTAATTTCATTCTTTTAGGCGAAGGGGTGTGATATGGTATGTTGGGGGAAGGCTTCACGGGACAGGGAATGGAATGATCATGGGCCATGTGGAAGGAGGAAGTCCTTAGAGGGAGTGGAAAGTTTGATGTTTAGTCAAAGATGGCTTGGAGGTCTTGGGGAGCAGTGGGATCTTTGTGGCTTGAATGGCATGGGTTGGGCTGGCTATGACTTTTAGAAGATGACCTTTTGAGCAATTTCTCCATGCGATGAGGCCCGGTGATTTTATATGAGAACTGATGATGCCTTGAAATTTATGTGTGTAGTCGCCTTGGTCAAATTGCATGATAGGATACAGGAGATCCATGAAGTGGGACCGAGGACAGGCATTGACACCCAACACAATGTCACAACCTCTATGTCAATAGCAAACATGGGTTGAGGTTGGCATCACCTATTTGGAGAACACACATTTCCATGACGCCCTCCACATTTCATGGAAGCCCCATTGGCAATCATGATTTAGAGATTATTAACAGCATGGATACAGCAATGGGTTTCTTGATCGCGGTGATGAATAAAATTATTGTTGCTTCCACTATCAACAAGATGATGACCTTCGGTTGTGATATAACCGATGAGCTTGAGAGTTTAGGGGCTGATGGGTGTTGAGCATTGGGGAAATGATGGGTTCGCCGGAGGGTGAGGAGAAGAGGGTTGATTTCAAGAAGTTTACGGTGACTTGGGAGCGAGGGAAGTGTCATCATGCGTCTTCTTGAGTATCCTCGAGGAGGGCCATAAAGAGCTTTGTTCCTTACATTTGTGGCACAGGAAATATTTGTCATCACCGGTTATCTTGAGAGGCCTTTGAGTGGTCGTTCAACCATTTCATCCGAGGGTCCAATTTTGGATTTTAGGGGAGGGAAGGGGTAGTGGGGTTTCTTGGTTTAGGGCGAGGGATAAAAAAGGAAGGCTTACAGTTTCGATAGGAAACAATTTGTTGTGCTTCTTTATAGTTTTAGCCCTCCACCCAAATTAAGTAGGTCAAGCCATAGGGACATGGGCCCTAATATCCTCATGAGGCTACTGATAAAGCACTTTCCTTGAAAGAAGGCATCGATCATACCCTCTATTGAGAAAATCAGACGCTCAAATGCAGCTATGAGATATTCGACTATGCGGTTAGCTAATTTTGTCAAATGGCCCAAATGGTTGGTGTCAGTGTCAGCGTTCATAAAACTCGGCAACAAGTGGGTCCAAGCAATATATCCTTGTGGGAAGTTTTTCTCCGTACCACCATTGCAGTAGTTCTGATCTAGATGGAGAACACCATACGAGTCTTGGCCAGTCATCAGTGATGTTGTAGAGAGAAATAATGTCCATTTGTGTGACCCAACCTGATGAGTACGAGCCATCAGGGTAGTTACATCCACCACCCTCGAATGTCCCTTTGGTGATGTGGTTGAAAGGAATGGGAAGAAGTTTCGCCGTCAGTCTTTTTAGGTTCATCCTCGAAAGGGTCATCGAGAGAATTTTGAGTTTGGTGCAGAATTATACAACGACATATTCAAGTTCATCTTTGACTTTGTATTCACCGGACTTCTGTTTATGCAGACGGAGGCATTCATGGAATCAGGGCAATAAAGTAGCTTAGCTGAGTTGTTGCACTTCTTGTTGGGTCTCAAGTAAACCATGTTGCGGTGTTGAAGTGAGACTCTAGTTCTTAGTTGCGGGTGTGGAGACCTTGTGTGGTGGCGAAAGGTCGCGGTGGGGTAGAAATTTTTCTTGAGAAAAATGATAGGGAGGGGAAAGTGATGAGGGTGAAGAGATGAATCTAATGGAATAAGGTCTCAAATGGTAAAAATGGGTGAAGGCCCGAAAGAGTGCTTGTAGGGGTCAAAATATTTTCAGAAAAATGATATGGGGGAAAGTGATGAGAGATGAATCTAATGGAATAGGTCTCAAATAATGGTCTGCAATTCTATACTCTTTCACATTTTATGAAGGGGGTTATGCTTTGGCTGAAGAATGTTGCGGTGCTGGAAACCCCAAATTGAACCGGAGAGAATATTTACTTATCCTTTCGAATACAGTCTTGGTTAATAGATCTCGCCGGTTTAATTTGTTTTATATTGCTGTTTACTTTAAAGGTTAGGTATTCAGGGTTCTACAAACAATGGTTTTCCATGTGCTATAAGCTCTCACGATATCGTGCGGGGTCCATGGTGAGTACTCGGCCCAATATCTGGGAGCACTAACTAAGGAGGATAGACCATACCCTTAGCAGTAATACGGAACTACGGTACTAAGTATCGAGTCTTGATTCGGTGACACTATAAGCGGTCCAAACTGACTAGATAGGTTTATCTGGGGCTTTAGGAAATCTAGGCGGTCAGGTACACGGTCTTTTATACGATCGCTACCACTCGAAGGGGTACCAATACTGGGGGTTACGGGGTGGCCAACAAGCGTGTGCTTAAAGACCACTTGTATTTCCTAGTGTATGAATCCCTCAGCATGGTTTGCTCTGCGTGTAGCAGCGGATCTCTACAGTGGCTTAAAGGCATTGAATCGTCTCTACCACGAAAAAAATATCCACAATTTACGCAGGAAAGTGCTCTGATACCACTTGAGATACCAGATATATAAAGATCTCTGGAAACGAAGCGAAATGCTAGAAATGGCAGAATATGACAAAATATCGGCATAATCTTCACAATACACAGGAATGATCTACGAAATAGCAACATAAATAACACTTTGAATGGAATGCTTAGTATTCACGGGCCTCTTGAGGGGGCAACCTCCAATCGGCGAGCTCTGTTACAATATCAACTTGGGTTTTCATACCCTCGACTCTATTTATACTAAAAGCATCTAGAGAAGATTCTTTTAGAAGCGAAAGCTTCTATTAAGGTCTTCTTACATCCATGTATTCTATTTATTGAAATGTCTTATTAATGTTGACTAGCTATTACATCAGATACATTGATCTACCTATGTAATGCGGGTTGGGACCTTAACACCAAGACTACATCAATTACCAACAATTGTGGTGTTGGTTTTACTGAACAAAGTATTATAATTCTTTATGGGCACAATGGATTCATATTTTCCAATTCTCAAGTCAATCATTTCAATCTTATATTTATCAGTTCACTATACTTTAATACAATGCCTACAATAAATAATTTCAATCTTATATTTATCAGTTCACTATACTTTAATACAATGCCTACAATAAATAATTATATTCCCTCCTCCAAGCTCTCAAAAAATGGAGTAGTGAAACACTTTTGCACACTAATCATCATCCTTTAATTTTCTTGACCACACCAAAATAAATACATGAGAGGTGTCTTATCAAATGGTCATATTACATTTAACACACCAAAATAAATACTATAGAGGTGGATTATCAAATGGGATCTTACATTTAGTAACTCCATTTGGTAATAAAATACTACAAGGGCGGCACCAACCAAACAACCAATCTACTCAATCTCCCTCTAGTTTAAACATTTTCAATCCTCTACATCAAGTTTCTAACATATGATCACTTGAACTATTAAGGTATATATTTTGGTCCCAAGCTACATGCAATATAGTACTTAACAGAGATAAAACAAACACTTTTAAATTTTCACATCGAAGATGGTTGCTTATGTAAGTTGCAACAATTGTGTGTGTTAATTAATGATGACATACTTCTTCTCATCAAGGAATCCCATGCTTCTTTTTATGGGGCCACTTTGACATCAATAAAACTAAAGTCACTAACAATGATATTTCCATTTACGATGAAGAAGCAAGTTACTTCCTTTATTCGAAGTTGCACTCTTTGTAGTACCTCAAAGCCTACCAACCATATGATGCAAATTTCCCAAACATTTTCCATTCCTACGTGCACATGGAAATCCATCTCTATTTTTGTTAGTGATCTTCCCATGACCACCTACAATTGTAATGTTATCTTTTCCAGTATGTGTCATTTCTTTTAAATGGCTATCTTCATTCCCGACACTAAGGAAATCACTCCACAACAAACCACCCATCTATTTTTTACCCATGTCTCGACACATTTTTGTGATTTCTAGAAAACACTATGACATCTATTGGACTTCAAACTCCAATTTCCAACAACCTTTCATCCTCAAATGAACAACTAGACAAAGGTGGTCAATTGCACCCTCATTCATGCTTTTTGCATGTTCTATTGTACACATAAAAATGGAATAATTATCTCCACATAGTGTAACACAATTATAGTTATAATTGGATAGTTCACAACTCTACAAGTTATTCACTTTTTGAGATTTACTATGGTTTTAAACTTCTTGAGCAGTATGAGCGCTTGTTTCTTCTACCCCTTTATAATGATCTCCACATAATCTAACACAGTTATAATTATAATGGGATAGTTCACAACTCCACAAGTTATTCACTTTTTTAGGTTGACTATGGCTTTAAACTTGTTGTGACCTATGAGCTCTTGTTTCTTCTACCCCTTTCCATTTAAGATAAGCAGTAAAAGGAATAGAAAAATGCCACTTCATTGCATGACACATTAGTTAAGATACATATACACATGTGCAACATTCTCTTGTTGACGCAACATAAGTATAAACTTTGGCAAGATTGATATAGGATTCCCTCTGTGTTCCAAGTGAGCRACTTAGTCTAACTTCATTTACCAAAACAACACTTTAAAGGCCATCAACATCAATGCTATGGTTCCTATACCGTTATTCAGCCAATGAGACATGATGCATTCAAGATAGACCTCCAATCTCAAATGGCCATCCATYCAATCATTAATGTGAACCATTTGATGTTGTGTGAACCAACTGTGAACCTCCTCAATTAAAAGAGGAAGTTCCCATTGCACATCCCACTCATAATATTCATGATTTTTAGAATCCACTAAAAAGTGTAGGAAGTGTGCATTCATTCGTTACAACATGGTTCTATTATCTAGTGCATGCAAGTGGTTCACTTTGGACGAGTTTCACATGACTTGATATGATAATTGTCTTATTATTATTATTTGGAGCATTTAGTATTGTAGTTGTTGGTAAGTAGAAGAGAGCTCAACAATTAAATAAATGTGTTTGATTGGATCAACTTTGATGATTTTTTTTTAATATAAATTTAATGAGAAAACAAGAGCTAAGTTGTTTTCTCTAATGTTTTGATGTTTTCTAAAGAATGTATGTGTTTATTTACTATACAGTCATATTACAAATCAATTAACTCTTTACCATTTTTTTAAAAGTGAAATAAACCAAAATTAATTTCATTAAACAGTAATAAGAAAAACTATCTTCATTTAAAAATATTTAAATTAATTTCTTATTATTTCTTTTTTAAATTTGATTTAAATTTAAGTTAATTTCAATGGATAATAACAACCATCATCATCTTCATTTAAAAATATGATTAAACAAACCAAACAAACCAATTAATTGAAGATTTTTTTTTATAATCAAATAACAAAAACTTGTTTCAAAAACTAAACTAGTTTCAATGTAGAGAATAACATTAATCATCATTCTTATCATAAACCAAAATTAGCTTCCATGCAAAGAATAACAATAATCATAATTTCCCTTCAATACAGAGAAGAACAATAATCATCATTTCCATTTAAAATGAGTTTTTCCGAAAGGCAAACTCATAGAAAATAAATTATACACTCGATCTATATTTTCAACTCCACCCCAATCTGAAACACTTCAAAACATAAAAATAATTTAGTTATTCTAAAGGTATTCATGCATTTTATTCATGTCAAGCTGCATTACTGCCTCCATAATTCGAGATACAGCGGTTCGTTTCCCCAATTTCGCAGTTAATTTGGCTTCCTGCAATTATTTCGGATCTGTCCGCTGGTTCCTGTAAGAGGTTTGATATTTCCCATCTTAACCATGGCTGCGGCAAAGTCTGAGAAGAAGGTATTCTKGTTTGAGGCGTACGTAGTCACCTGTGAATCAGTGGAGCCTCCATTGAAGAGTTCCTGATCGGAGTGGAGAAGTCCCTTTTTGCTTTTCAGATTGCTGTAATAGTTTTTGTCGAAGGCAGTGGGAGTCACATAATCCAGTGGCGACAGGTTGCTGTCTCCGGAGCCTGTGGTACTCGGACACTTTGACTGCAATGAAGTGGAGTACGTACTGTCTATGTTGGTTTCGTTGTAAATATGGGCTCTGAAATTCACGCACCTCGCTTGCCCGATAGTATGACCACCTGCATATTGAACAATGAATATAACAAATCAATTCAGCACCACCCATGATTAATGTATTAGACCAATAGCCATTAATTATTGATGTTTCTTGTCGGAAAGATATTCTATTGTAAGAAAGAAATGATAATTAAGGCACGAAATAGTAATAATATTATTATTACCAGAAAGTGCAACCATCTCCTTTGTGGAGAGTCCCTGCGCTTGGAATAGTGAGATGAGGTTGCTCAGACTGGAAGTGGGAGGCGGAATGTTATTGTTTGCACCGCTTTTGCTCGCTGTTGTCGAGTCTCGCCTCCCCAACATCACCGTCCACGAAGGCCCGCCCAACTGGTAATTGATAATTTGATAAAATATATTAATCATTACATGATATGATCAGATCCCAGATCACTTTCAGTTTTATTCAAACAGCATTATAAGCAAAGCCTGAACAAGGTTAATCTGCCTTACTTCAACAACAGAATCACGAGCAGCGATGGCCAGAATGTCTGCACAGGAAACGACTCCGCTGCAAGCTTTCTCGACATTGCTCTTTATGGTATCGATCACATCGAACCCCCTCGCCGAATTGGCATTGGGATTAGCTGTCTTCTCCCCAGTAATCGTCGAAGAGTCGTCTAACAGCACGGACCCATCGCAACCCTGCATATGAATAAACCCGTGTAATCAGAACTTGTCAATAATATCTCAGTTGCCTCTAAATATAAATATAGCCGTTGATGACCGTTGTTCAGCTCGTTCAATCACGACTAATATGAATTCTTGCACTCACATTAACGAAGCAGTCGTGAAAGTGAAGGCGGAGCAAAGAAGCCCCCATCCGTTTCTCGTTAGCAACGGCTTGCTTCACAGCGGCTTTCACTACGGACAGTGCCGTCGGACAAGATTTGTCATAAAACGTGGAGCTCAGCTGCCCATTCGTAGTATCAGTGATAGAACACACAATAAACACCATTACAGCAATGCATGCGAAGTTCTTCATCAAAGGAGCCATTTTTTGCTTACGGAATAAGGCCTTCAAAACTTTATTTTGCAGTATGGCAGGATGGTTTTGGGAGATCTGTGATGGCCAATTTATAGGGGAAGGTGTAGAATCATGAGGAGCAAATTCAACTGAGCAAAAGGGACTCGGTCCAATATATACAACGGGGTGGTTGATTGATTCGCTGTAGCGCAGGCAGACGAAAACGGTAGATGTTTCTCCTAAAGAAGTACACTGTATTCCTCTCTGCAATTTTTAATGTTCACCGCCCGCGCCGACGCTATGAAAGTAGGGTACAACGAGGAATGAGTCTGGCCGCATAAGGGGGGCGGTACGCGGTATGAGTGTCCCTTAACCCACTGTTACCCAGGCCATGAGTCTTTTCCCGTAACTTCGCGAAGGCATACTCTGCTCAAATTTCCACGAGCATTCCACCGCACAATTATTATTGTTAGACCAAAGCCTAACTCGGAGAATTCGTTACCTTAAATTCAAAGAGGCGGCCATGTTGCTTTATGAATGTAGGTCCCTTTGTTTGTATTTTCGCATTAATCATGGATAATGTAAGCTTCTTTTTATAAGTTTTTCTTATCATACCGTACATCGATGTCTTGACTTTGGACTCTTGATTATTAAAACGCGAGTGATATTGTCACCGAATCTGTCGGTGTAATTTATTATTTTTTGTTCATATTTTGTTTTGTCAACACGGTGAGTAAATAAACTTTATGTTTTTGGAGTTTTAGTCAAGGCCACAGTTGGATTTTTTCATGAGAGGGTTAACCAAATAAAAGGGCATAGATTGATAACCTTGAACAGTGAATGCGATCCAACATTAAAAATCACCGTAGTATAAATTTTTTGTGATTTTTTTTATTTAATATTGTACTAAATTGTGAAAAAGTGTTGCACTAGGTAAATCTATATATTCCAATACCCTAAAAAATATTCAACTTTTTAATGTAAAGTGGTGTTCTTAATAATATTATTTTCATTTTCTAAACCTATTTTATATCAATATCAATTGGGAATGAGAGTTAATCCAACATTAAAAATCACCGTAATATAAATTTTTTAGTTTTGGTTTTTTGGATTTTTTTCTATTTAATACTGTACTAAATTGTGAAAAAGTGTTGCATCTGCAAATTTGGATTAGCTAAATCTATATATTCCAATTACCCAAAAAAATTCAACTTTTTAATGTAAAGTGGTGTTCTTAATAATATTATTTTCATTTTCTAAACCTATTCTATATCAATTGGAAATGAGAGCTAGTATTCCTAGCTTTCATGACGAAGGCAAGAGCTCGTATTCCTAGCTTCCACGACGAAGGCAAGCAAAGAACTTAGCACCTTTTATATCCACCATTTGTTGTAAAGAAGTAATGGACAAGCTCCCTTAAGGATCACACTAAGGGCATTTTTATGCTAGTTTCAGTGATGGCCCATGACAAACCAAATCCAAGTGAAAACATCTCACTAACGTATCTACATGTTTAGTTCCTTTAGCAACAAAAACAATTTTTCCAGTGGCAAAATCAAGTGACCCAACAAGAGAATGAGGTTATCATAAGGCAAGCCAATGAAGCTACATATATGAAAATTAGTAGTTCCAAGCCAATGCCTCCATCTGGCCTACATTGAGACCCTAAGGTGATGTTTCCATAATGTGTAGGGTCGTTTGATGGAAAACAAGTGGGTGCCTAAATATGGGCCTTCTCCTTTTATTTTGAACATAAATCTAACTTGTTATCTAATAATATTATCTTAAGAGAGTGTCACCTCTAGAGGTTAGAAAATGTTTAGGACACATGCCTTGAAGATCTCTCTCCTTGCATCAAACTTAAAGAAAATATGGTGACATAAAATTCTTATGACATAAAGTTCTTGTGCCATAACAAGTTGGAATACCTTCATCATAGTTCTATAGTGAAGGCCTATAGTCAAGGTGGTTTCAACTTCGATAATTTTCTAGCCAAACGATGCCCCAATACATAGACCTATCCTACAAACTCCAAGTACAACATTTTATTGCTAACCCCAAGGTGGTAACTCCAAGTACAACTATCCATTGCTAACCCAACGGTGGTACCTATTATTAAGTATAATTTTTGTTTATTACCTCCTTTGTGTAAGGAAGTCACCCTTGTCTCTATTGCAACACGCTCTTTGGATTTTCATAATGCTCTTGCAATGAAAAGGAAGTCATTTTTCTCTATGTTCTCCATCTCATTCTCCTACCTCCCTAATGACCTCGCCCATTCCTACCTTATCACCCCCACCACTAGGAAAATACTACATAGTTTCTTGTGGTTCCCTCCCATGCTAATGCTTTATTAAAGCTTTGTTTTATGAATCCTAACACCCTCCTTCATCTTGTGCCTCTTCTAATGAAATATTAAATGTGAAAAATCCAATGAAACTCAATCCCCAACTCATGCTCATGAATCACAAGTTTTCTTCCTTCAATCCCAAGTTATCCTTTACTCACCACAAAAAAAAGATTCATACTTACACTAAAGTGTATGAAAATTGGTGAATATTACTAATTTTTAAAATATCAACTGTCACAACCCCATAGGATGCCTAATCAATTGTTGCAATCATTCACCTCCTCAAGGCGTGTGACACCATGACGGTACTCTCTTGGTTTCTTGGCATGCCAAGAATACTTCATCGACTATGCCTCTTCACCTAAATCATACCCATACTCTATTCTAGGCTACCAATGAGTCACACTCCTATTCTAGTGTAACTCTTGCTTACTTAGACAATTGTTAACAAATTTAAAAAGACTTAGTCATATTTAAGCATGCATCCGTGAACATGAGAATCCAAGAATCTTGGAAACTCTACCTGATTTTTTTGTCTTGGAATTTCTCTCCAAATGTCTTGCCAAAAATGATCTATCCATTGCTTTGGTTGTGTGCCCTTGATTTTATATAGACTCCAAGAGTCACTTTTTTGAAACATCATGTCTATTGGGTTTGTCTTTCCCCTTCGCAAACCCACACTCAACTGACTCATGCCCTTCTGTGGACCCGGTGCCCCCATCCAAGGTTGTGCTCCCATCAACCATTCATCTCTTGGACCGACGCATGCGATCCTTAGGCGCTCACCCTTTTCCTTGTGCACTCTCTCATGCAAATTGTCATGACTTCTCATGGTTGTTTTGATGGGGTCTCTCAACCTCTCTCGTGCGCCCATGTTACCGAGGGAAGACGATTCCACTCCTTATAAAAGCTTCTAAGTTACCCTACCCTTTCCCAAATGCAACCCAAGTCTCTGTTAATAATTCTAAGGAAATTAAGGTGTGTTCCCCCTTGGTGTCACAACCATCGTACACCCAAGGTGCTTCTTCTCACACCTAAACATCTTTGTTCTCCCAACCAATCACTTCTTCTTTGTTCTCTTCATCCGTTCCATCATTGAATCTTCCTAAGGAGTGTGTGAGATTAGTGGGTGTTGTGGGAGACCTTACATCCTCCCCTAATCCAAGTTTTTTCCATCACCGACAACATATTTTGATCTCCATGGCATCTTTACCCCATATTTAGATCTCATTACCACCTAAAAATTGTTGCTTACTCAATTGTTATAGTCAAGGAAAAATTCCTTTAGAAAGGTACACGAGTCTACAAAATGTTGTTTCCTTCTAACTTGTTGTTTCTTTCATACTTTGGTTTGTCTGTCCACGATTTGGTGCATTGGATCCCCTTATGACTTGAGTTGATTGGGTAATTAGCCGAATCATTGTGCCTTTGTCTCAAGAACTCACATATTCATGCTTGTTGAGCCTCTAAATTGACATCCCCACTACCCTATTATACTCCTCATCTATACCTTTTTGGCTTACCTAAGTTTGGATAAGTGAAAAAGAACACTACCATTATCCATTGATGAGGTCATAAGGTAAAGTATAATTAATTCATGCATTTTTTGTGGTTTATTGAGCTAGGAGACTAAATGTTTCATGTACTAATGTTTCAATTTTCCATGTATAACCTTTAACCTCTAGATGAGTCCAGCCTTTCTGTACCAGCTAAGCCATCCGATACCAAGCGCACCTTCCATCAGATCCGGAACTAAATCTCACCTGTCACGATCCGGTACCAGCGGCCACAGACTGTCGCGATCTGGTACCAACCAGTTGTGCACTGTTCGGATCCAATACCATTTACCAAATCTCACCTGTCATGATCCGGTACTGATATAGGAAGCAGAATATACCAAGTTTATCTCCAAATCTTACTAAAGATAATTGTTGGATGATTGTTGAATCATTAAAGCTCTAGCAAGGTTATGATAAACTTGTTTTCCTATTTCTTCATCCTCATACACTTCGTTTCATGAGGATGAAGCTTAAAATATGTAACCGGATATATAAATTTGACAATTGACTGATTTGCTAAAGATTTCACCTCCTTGTGTTTCACAACTAAGACTGTTTAAATAGTCATGGCAAGGATGGTGGAGGTAGTAGAGAGTTAGCATAACACAGTAGGTGAAGCAGTGTTACATATTGTAGAACACATTCTGAGTTGAAGTTTTAATAGAAGGATGTCAATTATTTCCAGGTCTTGACCATTTATGAATGAATGTGAGTTGAGTTGTTAGCATAGCTTGATTCTATGTTTTGAAATTTGAGTAAGAGGAATGCAGGGATTGAAAGAAAGCTTACTGTAGACTCTAGTCGCTGACCTATTGAAGCGGCAAGGGCCCACCGCCCAACAAAGGTCAACATCCTTATAGATTAGTGTTAGTAGTTGATTTCAATAGTATAGATGTTAGATTAGTTGAATCATAATTCTTTCAGATGATAACAGTATAATTTAGACTATGATTTCGATTATACGATTGTTTGGAGATGTTTACTTATTCTTTTTTGCATATGTTATGTGTCTGTTTTTATGAAGTTGATTTTGTTTCATGGACATAAATGTTGGAAGTAGTAGTCAAACATATTTGAAGGTGAACTAGTGAAGTTTACAACGACACATTGTGAACCACAACATACTCAATATATTGACTATTGAACTACCCATGCTATGTCTTGATGATTGATGTGTGATTTCCCTTTCAGAAGTGTGATTGCATAGTTAGTTTTCAGGGTCAGATAGCAGAGTTGATCTCTCAAAATAACTCCATCTCATACTTGCATGTGCCATAATGGAGTACATAGCCTCTCTGTGAAAGACAACCAAAGTGTGTTTTGATTTGCTAGTTTATTTTATTTCCAGCATGCTTAATCTAGAATAGTTCTATACTCATGACATTAGAATTACCTTTCTTACTGGTGTCTTGTAACTCTGTTGATTATGAATCTCGGATTGATAATTAATGAGTGCATTATACTGAACATATAAGTAGCACAACAATGCTCAAACATTTGTTCCTATATGCAAGCTCGTCACATCTACAACTCTTTATTTACCCTAATCTATCAAGTCACCCACTACGTCCTCAACAGTTTTCACCAAGGAATCTCCCTAAGGTGCACCATTGGCCTCACTACCTCCCATAGAGACAGTGAGCTTGTTAAAAAAACAATATCGTGGAGCAATAAAATAAGACAAATGCGGAAATACAACACAAAAGATACACAATACAATAAAGACACAGATATATGTGGTTCACACAGTGTGGGCTATATCCACCGAAGAAATTATCAAGTCCTTCCTTTATTATTATCCAACAAATGAAGGGATACAACCTATAACACACCCGATGTAACTTCCTCTTCTTTCTCTCACAGTGTCCTCTCTCAGAATACAATATTCACACCTGTACATAGTCGCAATACAATTCCCTCATAAAATAGGTTTTCCTTCTATAGAAAAAACCCTAAAATAACTTCTACCGTCAAATCTTTGAACTTATAATAAACAATTGAGATTGACTATGAAATTACAATATTTTACAAGGATTTTTTTCCCAATATTTCGCTTCAAGGGCGCTACCCCCTAATCCCTCACCAGGGGGGTGGCTACAAAAATTATCGCCACCCGCCTTACCCCCTCTTGAAAATTATGGGAGGGAAATCCTCCCCACACCCCCCATTAGGGAATGGGGTCCAAGAACGACTGAAACAACCATCTTAATCATGAATATAATTGGGCTCCACAACCAACAATCTCTAACATGGAGACTGATCAAAACAACTCCACTGTTGTTGTACTTGTTGGACTATGATTGGCCTTGGACCTAAAAAAGTTCTCATCTTCACCTTCATGCTTTAATACCAACTGAAACTGATCAAGAACTTTGTTTCTCCTTGGTTACTCCCTTTGTTAACATGTTTACATGATTCTGGCTAGTATGTACCTTTTCCAACTTCAAATGTGCATCTTCCAAGACAGATCGTATGAAATGGTACCTGAGCTGTATATGATTAGTATTAGAATGGGAGGTTGAGTTATTTGCAAGATGAATGGAACTCTTGATATGACAATACAACCTTTTATTCTTCTGCTTCATTCCCAATTACTCCATAAACCTCTGTAACAAAATCATTTCTTTACTATCCTTTGTAGCAACAACATACTCTGCTTCCATTGTCAAAAGTGCAACAACCTTTTCTAGTTTTGAAATCCAACTTATTGTTGCTCCACCTACAATAAAAACATACCCCGTGGTGATCCTCCTGCTATCTTTATCACCTTCCATATATGAATCAACATATCCATGTAGAATAGTGTCTGAACCTCCAAAACATAATGCATGACTAGTAGTACCTCTCAAGTACTTAAGAATCCACTTTACTTCCTCCCAATGTTCTTTACCTGGATTTTTCATATACCCTTTCACAACTCCCACTGCATGTGAAATATTTGGTCCTGTGAAAATCATCACATACATCAAGCTGCCAACTATTGATGGATAAGGGACCATGGACATGCATTCTATCTCCTCATGTGTTTTGAGACACATTTCCTTAGTTAATTTGAAATTATTTTTTAAAGGTGTACTAATTGGTTTTGCATTCTACATTCTAAACCTCTCCAACACCTTCTCTATGTACTCACCCCGATACAATGTCAATTTGTGATTTTTCTTGTCTCTTGTTATTCTCATACCAAGTATTTTCTTTGTAGCACCCAAATCCTTTATAGCAAATGAATTAGCTAATTTCTTCTTGAACACATTTATATATTGCATATTAGACCCTGCAACAAGCATGCCATCTACATACAATAGTAAGATAATATAGCTTCCATTTTCTATCCTTTTAAAATAAACACAGTGATCAGAATGACATCTACTATAACCTTTTTATGTCATAAACTTGTAAAAGTTCAAATACCACTTGCTTGGAGCTTTCTTTAGGCCATACAAGATCTTATTCAACCTGCATAGTAAATGTTCCTTCCCTTTGACCTCATACCCCTATGGTTGTTTCATATAAATCTCGTCCTCCAAATCCCCATGGAGAAAAGTTGTTTTTACATCTAATTATTCAAGATGCAAATCTTCTACTGCCATAAGAATTAAAATAATCCTAATTGAAGTCATATTAACAACAGGAGAAAATATTTCATTTACATATATACATTTCTTTTGTGCAAACCCCCTTAAAACAAGTCTATCTTTGTACCATTTTTTTCCTCCATCTTCTTCATTCAACCTATAAACCCATTTTTTCTACAATTCTCTTTTTACCGCGGGCAACTCAACCAAGTCCCAAGTCTGGTTATTTACCAAGGAATACATTTCCTCTTTCATTGTTTGATCCCACTTCTTTTTAGTTTCTACCTTCATTGTCTCTCAATAACATTATGGTTCACCAGAATGAGTCAACAATAAATAATACAATGAAGAAGAGTATTGTTCAGGGGGTCTACTTAACCTGGTAGATATTATAACAACACTTGTATGAATTTGAGGTACTTGTTGCTCATGTTTTTGTACATTTTAATTTTCTTGTACCTTTGGAATTTCTTTTTTTGCGATCTCATCAAGCATTGTGTATTATGGTTTTTCTTTTTCCTGTTTCTTTCCCTGCAACTAATCTTTGTACATGACCTTCTCATTGAATATGACATCTCTACTCCTAATGATTTTATGATTTTCATAATCCTATAAGCGATAACCAAAATTATTAACATTGTATCCAATAAAGGTACACTTCTTGGTTTTTCCTCAAGATTTGTTCTATTTTCTTTATCAATATGGACAAATGCTTCACAACCGAAATTTTTCAAAAAATAAAAGTTTACCTTTTTTCTTGTCCATGCATCCTCTAGAATTCCACCATCAAAAGAGATTTAAGGTCCTATGTTTATTAAGTAAACAACATTATCTACATCATCTTCCTAGAACTATAAGGGAAACCCTACATGCAATATCATACTCCTTGCACGCTCCATGATGGTCATGTTCATCCTTTCTGACACACCATTTTCTTATGGTGTTCCTGGAACTGTCTTCTCTCTACGAATCCCATGGTATGAACAATAATAATCAAGCTCCTTGATGCAATATTCACCTCTATTGTCTGATCTGAGACATTTCAACCTTTTTCATGTCTCATTCTCAACCAAAGTTTTACATTTCTTAAAGTGTCAAAAACATCATATTTTTGTCGAATGCAATAAACCTAAGTTTTTCTAGTAGCATCATCAATATAAGAAACATAATAATGAGAGCCACCAATAGATGATACCTGAGATAGTCCCCATACATATTTATGCACAAGCTCTAACCTTTCACTCTTCTTTTCTTTTCCAACTCTGAGAAATCTTACTCTCTTTGTTTTCCATAAACACAATGCTCACAGAAATCCAAATCAATTTTTTTAAGATCTGGCAAATAAATTCTTTTGTGAAGTATTTTCATCCCCTTCTCACTCATGTGTCCAAGCCCATGATGCCAAAATGTTGTATCCACTCCTGTAGAATTTAAAGAGATATAAGAGTCAATATTACCAGTACATAAATACAATGTACCCACCTTCTCTTCTTTTTCTATCACCAATTATCCTTTGGTGACCTTTCACATCTTATCTGTAAATATAGATACACAACCTTCACTTTCCAACTGCCTAATTGAAATTAGACTTTTCTTTAGATCTGGAACATGTCTTACCTCTTTCAAAAACCATTGGTTTCATTTTTTTTTCTTTATTTGTACCTTACCCATTCCAACAATTTTTGATGGAGCATCATCACCCAAATGAACCTATCCAAAATCACCTTGAACATAATCTAGAAAATGTTTCTTTTGGGTGTGGCATAAAATGAAGCCCCTAAATCTACTACCCAATACTTAGAAATATTATCTACAAAAAGAATCAAAGCATCTTTTAACACATCACCTGTTACATTTGCTTCTTGATTTTTCTCTTGTTTTCCATCTCTTTGTTTCTTTGGAGCTTTGCAGTCTTTCTTCAAATGTTCTTTTTTCTCACAATTCAAACACTCTATATTTCCCAGACTGGATTTGTATCTACCCTTCCTCGAATTCCCACGGTTACCTGACCCCTTTTCTCTATCCTTTTTTCTTCCTTTGTTTGCCACAGTCAACACATTACATGATGTCGCACCTGTCCTTTTCCATCGCATTTCCTCTCTAAGGATAACACCAACAACATCATCAAATTTTAGAGTGTTTGAACCAGAGATACATTTACTTACTGCCATGCCAAGCCATTCCAACTTTCTAGTAATGAGCACAGGATTAGAAGAGTTCACTTTTATAAAACTTAGTTGATTAGTGATACGGATTATTTTCGGCACGAAATGAGAGCAGAGATATAACACAGAAATATTCAGAGATATTGCAAGAGAGACAACAATATAACAAAGATATAGCGGAAATAACAAGAGTCACAGATATACAATAATACACTATTTCTATTAATGAAATAAATGTATAGAGACTGTAAAATACAGAGTGAAAGAATCGCTAGAATGGTGGCAACTTATCTCTAAGAAGGGATGTGACGACTACTCGCATCTGTGAGAATATGATTACATTGAGGCTGTGAAGGCCTTTTTACAATAAGAAAGAATTCCCAAAACCCTAGATATCCGAAAACCTAACCCTGGGAGATGAAACGCCAAAAGTCATGTGAGCCCTATTTGGGTCAGTTGGTGCATCAACTTCCCGGGGTCATAACTTTTGCATACGATCTTTGTTTTAGGTGTATGATATCTCGTTGGAAAGATCTATTTGAGGAATACAACTTTTGGATGAGAAACATTGATCTATTTTCCATGTTGCTCCCCGGTTTCTCAAAAAACATCATTTAGGGCCTCAAAATGGCCCCGGAAGTTAAAAACTGCTAAAAATAGTAAATTACCAAAATTGCCAGAAACATGTTTTGGGCCAGTTGGAGAAGGTGGGTGGCCACCAATATCCACCTGGATCAATCCTCCCTCCTTAGGAGTAATGGTCTCCATTAGATTGGTTCCTAGGGGGAGAGGAAAGCGGTCTTGAATCCCGAGATCTTGGTGATTTGCTTGCCTTCTTTGGAGAAGTGGCATTGCTTATCTTGTTGAAGGCTATCACCAGACCTTTGGGAAGGTTTGGACCTTTTTGCTCAATCTTGCTATTTTAGATGACTGTGTGCAGAATAAATATTTGAGCTTTGTTGCAACCTTGTCGACACACTTCCTATTGGATAGAAGGTGCTTGGAGCCAAGCTGTAGTAGTTGCAGTGTCCTCTTTTGTTCCCCTTTTGATTAGATTGTGAAAAAGATGAATTTGTAGTATGAGATACTACCTTGTGGCTATTTTTAGGTGGGGCGATGGATTGGAACTACCTTTGGTATCTGTAGAGATGACCCCCACTGATATGTGACACTCTGGGGTTGAAGACTCATAGATAGCATAGGCGTTCAACATATATGGCTGTTAAAGGGAACATCACAGACATCCGATTGGGAAACATCATAATACACCTCGCATCCTTGAAGGGTTGGATGCCATATGACAATCATTAGTGAGTGACCACTGAATCATTCTTGGCTGAAGCCACTGATGTTATTATGGTTCTTGGGTGTGGTGTTGCTTCGACAATCCCAGAAATTTGTTTGACGACCTATCTTTGAGATGAGGTTTTTGGCTTCCACTATCAACAATAAAATGGGCGGGTTCCCCTTCACCCACATCTGTGGATGAAAAGGTGCTCCCCTCTTAGAATGTTAGTTCTTACGGTTGAATTATTTAGGTCTACGAAAATAGCGATGGGGTCTCGTCGATGAAGTATGTCTTTAATATTTTCAAATCGGTCTGAGATCCGGGGGTTTGGATCATTGTCTTTGATCTATTCACTAATGTTGTTTGAGTGACATTCATCTGTGTTGTGACAAGGGCTTTTGTGGAAATCGCACCATTTTGGTGTCCTTCTTTTCTTCCATGACCCTTAGATTTCGTGGCTTGGATTGGTTTTTAGGAATTTGTTTGTTAGGGTTGTCTTTGTCATGCTTTAGTTGTTATGGATTTAAGGACACAATCCCATTGTTTCAGTTGCTTAAATTTTTCGATTTTTACTTGACATATCGATAAGCGACAGGAGTGATGAGATGTCGATAAATCCATTTACGGTCTGGATGTATACATGCCAAAGACCCCATGGTATTTCAGAACCAAATTGTCGCTAGGAGTCTTTGATACTTGACTTAGTGCGCAAGGTATGGAAGGTATTAATTAACTCAAATTTGCTTGTCCCTCTCTTGAAGTAGTGTGTTTTCCATTTCATGTCTTGGTCCTCATAGTTTCCAATGAGGTATCTTGTTCCTTTACATCCACAAAAAATCCCAAGTGGGCTCGACCCCCATATATTCAAGACTCCTTTGTGGAACTCTGGTCGATAAGTTTCCCACCAATGTTTTGACATGGGGAGAGCCTTAAGGAGTGCTAAGATGGAATCTTTTCCTTGTTGAAAAAATTATAGGCAGGAGAAATAACCTTCTAGCACATTTAACCATTTATCTGGGAGCATGCATCTATTTGACCTTCAAATCACAGGGAATATCAAAAATTAACACATGCCTTGAAGGGTGAGGTGCCTCGAAAGTGGCCATTTGATGAAGATTCGCTTGATGCTATTGGGAGGCGTTGAAGGATGTAGGGAAAAATTCTCTATCATTTCATCCCTTTGTGTGAGGCTTGCTCAAGCAACATATGATAGGATCATCCGCTCCGTTGTTTTTATTTTCTTCGCCATTGAGGTTTCTTGGTCCTTTACCGCATCCACAAAAAAATCCCAAGTGGGCTCGACCCCATATATTCCAGACTCCTTTGTGGAACTCTGGTCCCAGTAAGTTTCCCACCAATGTTTGACATGGGGGAGAGCCTTAAGGAGTGCTAAGGTGATCTTTTCCTTGTTGAAAAAATTATGAACAGAGAAATAACCTTCTAGCACATTTAACCATTTATCTAGGGCATCTGCATCTATTTGACCTTCAAATACGGGAATATCAAAATTAACCTGTACCTTGAAAGATGAGGTGCCTCCAAAGTGGTTGCTTGATGAAGATGCGCTTGATGCTATTGGGAGGCGTTGAAGGATGTGGGAAAAATTCTCTATCATTTCATCCCTTTGTCGCATGAGAGCTTGCTCAAGCAACAAACTGATAGGATCGTCTGCTCCGTTGTTTTTATTTTCTTCTGCCATTGAGGGTTTCTTGGGTGTGTGAGAGTGATTTTCCTAAAGAGAGACAAGCTCGAGACCCAACTTTCTATACTCAAACCTTGTCGGGGACATGCACTGAAAACGATCAAGAGCAGTCTGCTCTGATACCACTGATCCAGATTATTTTCGGCACGAAATGAGAGCGGAGATATAACATAGAAATATTCAGAGATATTGCAAGAGAGACAAAAATATAACAGAGATATAGTGGAAATAACAATAGTCACAGATATACAGTAATACACGATTTCTATTAATGAAATAAATGTACAGAGACTGTAAAATACAGAGTGAAAGACTCGCTAGAATGGTGGCAGCTTATCTCTGAGAAGATATGTGATGACTACTCGCATCCATGAGAAGATGATTACAATGAGGCTCTAAATGCCTTTTTAAAATAAGCAGGAATTCCAAAAACCCGAGACATCCAAAAACCTAACCCTGGGAGATGAAGCGCCAAAAGTTATGTGGGCCCTGTTTGGGTCAGTTGGTGCATCAACTTCCTGGGGTCGTAACTTTTGCATACGATCTTTGTTTTAGGCATTTGATAGTTTGTTGGAAAGACCTATCCGATGAGTAAAACTTTTGGATGAGAAACATTGATATACAATCCATGTTGCTCCCCATTGTCTAAAAAAACATTGTTTAGGGCCTCAAAATGGCCCCAGAAGTTAAAAACTGCTAAAACTAGTAAATTACCAAAATTGCCAGAAACATGTTTTGGGCCAATTGGAGAAGGTGGGTGGCCATCAATATCCACTTGGATCAATTAGTAACCATATTAAATTAATTTAAACAATCTTCAAAAACCCACCTTCTGACATCTTCATACCAAATAATATCTTCATTAGAAATACCTTACAAGACGACGAGGGTTTTTCATATAGTTTAGTCAATGTGTCCATCAACTCCTTTGTTCTCTTTTCTTTTGAAATATTGAAAGTCACCAACGCTGCCAGGCTCATCTGTATCATTTCTATTTCCTTTATGTCAAGAACCTCCCATTCTTCATCCTTTATGGTCGTCATCTTCTTTGTTATTCTACCCAATGGTAGGAATATATCCTTCTAATATAAATAATATTCCATCTGCATCTTCCATAACTGGTAGTTTTGGCCATTAAATTTCTCGACCCTAAAATTTCCAACTTCCTCCATTGCTCCAACTCGAACCAGGAACCCTCTTTTCCTACAAGTTAACCTCGCTCTGATACTAGTTGTTAGAAAAACATGATCATAGAGTAATAAAATAAGACAAAAGAGGAAATAAAACATAGAAAATACACAATACAATATAGACATAGATATACGTGGTTCACCTAGTGTGGGCTACATACACCAAATAAATTGTCAAGTCCTTCCTTTATTATTATCCAACAAATGAAGGGATACAACCTACAACACACTCATTGTAACTTCCTCTTCTTTCTCTCACAATCTCCTCTCTCAGAATGGGGTCAAAGAATAGTTGAAACAAACATCTAAATCGGGAAGATAATAGGGTTCCACAACCAAGATAGACAATGTGTTGTAGTTTAGTTTGAAGTTCAAGGAGGATGGTTAGTTGGGCAATATTCCTACTCTCCAAAATGTCCCAATGCAATCGGCGAAGTGTCACCATAATTCTTCATTATGTACATAAGTAGCGACACACTTGAATATATTTTTCCTTCGCACTCCTCCATGAGTCATTCTAGCTCAATCACCATTTGAATCGACCCTTTTCTTTATTATTATCCAACAAATGAATGGATACAACCTACAACACACTTGTTGTAACTTCCTCTTCTTTCTCTCATAGTATCCTCTCTCAGAATGGGGTCCAAGCACGATTGAAACAAACATCCGAATCAAGAAGATAATCAGGCTCCACAACCAATAGAGCCAACATGGTGTAGTTTAGTTTGAAGGTAAAGGAGGATGGCTGGTTGGGTCATCTCCCTATTCTCCAAGATTTCCCAATTTAATCGATGGAGTTTCACCGTACTTCTTCATTGTGTACATAAGCAACGACACACTTGAATATATTTTTCCTTCACACTCCTCCATGAGTCATTCTATCTCAATCACGATTTAAATTGACCCCTTCCTTGGTTCTCTTCCACCATGGTTGGTGTGCATTCCTCACATCCTCTTGGTCCACTGATGGTTTTTTCTCTTGTTCAACGAACTTCTCCAACATCCTCATCTTTGTGAATTTCTCTGACATTTTCTTCCACTCATCAAATTTCAAATGGAAATCAACAAATCCATATATTGTCTTATCCAAATATCTAACTATCTCTTCAACATCGACAAGCCTTCATTCCACTCACACAAGTGATCCAAATTTTAGGGGGTATATGGTCTAAATTCGGATGCAAAAGTCATAAAACTATAAAGCTAATAGATTGTCTATGTGGATAAAGGAGATGCCCACCTCCTCATTAATTAATTGGGCTAACAAGTTACCCATATGGGTCAAAGAGAGTCTCACCTCTCCATTATTGTATTGGGTTTTATTTTCCATTACTTAGTTAGATGGGTAGTTAGATCTATTATTATAATAATAGTGACTCATTTAATGAGCCATTTCCATTATTGTATTGGATTTTATTTTCCACTACTTAGTTATTTGGGTAGTTAGATCTATTATACTAATAATAGAGACTCATTTAATGAGATATTTTTGACTTTGTCCAATGGACCATTTTGTAATGCTATATAAGGGCCTAGAAAACCTTCTCATAATATCAAGTTACTCAGGTTGGCTTCTCTCATATGTTTTATTGTTCATTACGAGATTAATTAGCTCTTAGTGATTTACTAGAAATTAGTTTTAGAGGTGAGGTTCCTCTTTGAGCCTCACCTCCCAAGTACTTCATTTACATGTTTTGTTTTTTTCATGCAATATTGGAACGTCTAAGCTCCTCCTCTCCTGGAATTCAAGCCATCCAGATCTCATCCCCCGAGATCTGGATCAATGGTATGAGAGCATGTACGCTCTCCATTGGGACAAGGGTTTGAAGCATGCTACGAGTTCAAACATTTGCAACAATCACCAACCTCCTTTTGGTACTATCGAAATCCATTTATTAGGCCATACACTGTAAGCATCATAGTTGGTCCACAGGATCTACAAGGATTTTTTTTTTCTCCCATATCTTTGTTTACCGTTACAAGGAGAACCATACATGGATTCACTACATTCATACATGGATTCACTACATATATACATGGATCTACTAAATCCATTGGTATGCAACATTTTCCACAAATTTTCAGGGTGTCCATGAATCCCATGGAGGTTCCACAACCTCTACAAAAACCCATGTTGCTCTACAAACCCTTGGCATTCTTTGTGACCCTCTACACTCAGGAAAATTAAAAGAGGCATTGTGACCTCTACACAGAATTTCAGACGCTCTTCCATAGCTCATTGTAAATATATCTTCGAGATATCAAATGGGTATTTCACATAATATCATTTCTTTTACTGGTTTGAGAGATATCATCGATTGAATCTCAGCATGTATTTGATCCAAGAAGGCCATGCACACCACCATCTTCAACGGTACTTTTATATCTACTCAGGAAACTAAAGAAGGAGTTCCACATATGGATGGAAATATATCTTCAATATCTCAAATGGGTATTTCTGAGAATCTCATTTCACTTCTTTTTTTTAGATATGTCAACAATTTAATCTCAACATGTATTTGACCCAAGGAAGCAGTGTGTACCACCATTTTCAACGGTCTTTTTCTCCATACACAGGAAACTACATAATTGGTTCCACATATTTTTGGAACGATATCTTCAATATCTCAAATGCTTATTTCATAGAAACACATTTGGATTCCTTTTTGAGAGATATCATCGATTTAATCTCATCATGTATTTGACCCAAGGAGGCCACGCATATCACCATCTTCAAAGGTATTTTTCTCCCTGCTCAAGAAACTACAGAAGGAGTTCCACATATGGATGGAATATCTATTCAGTAACTCAAATAGGTCTTCGAAATAATTATATTTCATCACTTGTAGAAAAATTTATGAATAGATTTGCATAAGGATGTTCACAACCCCCAAAGTCACGATTTTCCCATATTTTTTTTTTTTTTTGGGATTTTATTAAAATTTATTTATTTTTCTACCCATGTACGATGTCATTGTCAACTAGGTTACAGGTCAACCACACAAAACCCTTCTCTTCATCAGATACTTTCACATTGTAATCATAATGGTATGATAATGGGGTTTCTATTTTTAGCATGGGTGAAATGATGGCGACCATCATTTTCTAAGGGGGGATGAATGATCCAAATTTTAAGGGGTATATGGTCTAAATTCGGATGCAAAATTCATAAAACAATAAAGCTAACAGATTGTCCATGTGGATCAAGGAGATGTCCACTTCCTCATTAATTAATTGAGCTAGCAGGTTTCCCATATGGGTCAAACAGAGTCCCACCTCTCCATTATTGTATTGGGTTTTATTTTCCACTACCTAGTTAGATGAGTAGTTAGATAAATTATTATAATAATAGTGACTCATTTAATGAGCCATTTCCATTATTGTATCGGGTTTTATTTTCCACTACCTGGTTAGTTGAGTAGTTAGATCTATTATACTAATAATAGAGACTCATTTAATGAACTCTTTTTGACTTTGTCCAATGGGCCATTTTGTAATTCTATATAAAGGCCTATCAAGCCTTCTCATAATATCAAGTTACTCATTTTGGGTTCTCTCATATTTTTTATTGTTCATTATGAGATTAATTAGCTCTAAGTGATTTATGAGAAATTAGTTTAAGAGGTGAGGCTCCTCTTTGAGCCTCACCTCCCAAGTACTGCATTTACATGTTTTTTTTTCTTAATGCAATATTGGTACGTCTAATCTCCTCCTCTCTCCGAATTCAAGCCATCCAAATCTCAGCCCCCGAGATCCGGATCAATGGTATTAGAGAGAGTACATTCTCCATGGGGACAAGGGTTTGAAGCATGTTGTGGGTTCAAACATTTGCAACAATCACCAACATCCTTTTGGTACTATTGAAATCCAATAGTCGGGCCATAGACTATAAGCATCACAGTTGGTCCACATGCACTACAGGGATTCTTTTTTTTTTTTCTCTTGGATCTTCCTTAACTGTTTCAAGGAGAACCATATATCGATTCACTACATCCATACATGGATTCACTCCATCTATACATGGATCCACTACATACATTGTTATGCCACATTTTCAACAAATTTGCAGGGTGTCCATGCTGCCCATGGAGGTTCCACAACCTCTACAACAACCCATGTTGCTCTACAAACCCTTGGCATCCTTTGTGTCCCTCTACACTCATCCAACTTCAAAGAGGTGTTGCGACCTCAACACAACATTTCAAAGGCTCTTCCATAGTGCATTGGAAAGATCTCTTCAGGATCTCAAATGGGTATTTCACGAAATCAAATTTCTCTACCTGATTCAAGAGTTATCATCGATTGAATCTCAACATGTATTTGATCCCAAAAGGTCACGCGTACCACCATCTTCAACGATATTTTTATATCTACTCAGAAAACTACAGAAGGAGTTCCACATATGGATAGAAGTATGTCTTCAATATATCAAATGAGTATTTCTAATAATCTTATTTCACTTTCATTTTTGAGAGATATCAACGATTGAATCTCAACATGTATTTGAACCAAGGAGGCCGTGCATACCACCATCTTCAATGGTATTTTTCTCCATACACAGGAAACTAAAAAATGAGTTCCATATAGTTTTGGAAATATCTCTTCAATATCACAAATGGGTATTTCACGAAATTGCATTTGGCTTGCTGGTTTGAGAGATATCATCGATTTAATCTCAGCATGTATTTGACCCAAGGAGGCCATGCGTACCACAATATTCAAAGGTCATTTTCTCCCTACTTAGGAAATTACAGAAGAATTTCCACATATGGATGGAAATATATCTTCAGTATCTCAAATGGGTCTTCGACAGACTTAGATTCCATCACCTTTATAAGAAGTTATGAATAAATTTGCAGAAGGATGTTCACAACCCCCAAGGTCACATTTTTCTCTTATTTTTTTTTTTTATTTTGGGATTTTTTAAATTTTTTTTTATTTTTCTACCCATGTACAATGTCATTGTCAACTAGGTTATGGGTCAACCACAAACCCTAGGTTATGGATCAACCACACAAAATCCTTCTCTTAATTGCATATTTTCATATTGTAAACATAATGGTATGATAACGAGGTTTCTATTTTTAGCATGGGTGAAATGATGGGCACATCACTTTCTAAGGGGGGTGGGGGGGAATGATCCAAATTTTAGTGGGTATATGGTCTAAATTCAGATGAAAAAGTCATAAAACTATAAAGCTAATAGATTGTCCATGTGGATTAAGGAGATGTCCACCTCCTCATTAATTAATTGGGCTAACATGTTGCTCATATGGGTCAAAGAGAGTCCCACCTCTCCATTATTGCATTGGGTTTTATTTTCCACTACTTAGTTAAATGGGTAGTTAGATCTATTATTAGAATAATAGTGTCTCATTTAATGAGATCCCTTTCCATTATTGTATCGAGTTTTATTTTCCACTACTTAGTTAGTTGGATAGTTAGATCTATTATACTAATAATAGAGACTCATTTAATGAGCTATTTTTGACTTTGTCCAATGAACCATTTTGTAATGTTATATAAAGGCCTAGCAAGCCTTCTCATAATATCGAGTTACTCATTTTGACTTCTCGCATATTTTTTATTGTTCATTGTGAGATTAATTAGCTCTGAGTGATTTACTAGCAATTAGTTTTAGAAGTGAGGCTCCTCTTTGAGCCTCACCTCTCAAGTACTTCATTTACATGTTTTGTTTTTTTCATGCAATATTGGCACGTCTAAGCTCCTCCTCTCTCGACATTCAAGCCATCCATATCTAAGCCCCCAAGATCCGTATCAACAAGCTTTCTTTGGTTCTCTACGTTAGAATGTCAAACCATCACCCCACATCATCCAAGTTCATCCCCACAAGGTTGCTTGCTCTAGTTGTCTACAACAACCATCTACAAGGTAGAGACTCGTGTGCCTCCTCCCTTCCTCCTTAGTGTAGAAATCAAACTTCGAGTATGTCCTGAGAAAATGGCTAAATTATTCAGGTGTGGAAATGGTGCTGCCTTTTCCTTCCTCATGAACTCTTGTCCTAACAAAAATTCAAAATAGTGCATGGCAACAATGATAAAATGCATATTTCCACACCAATCACCAAGCTTCAACAATATTTCCTTGGTCACACCAATGACCCTCTCCACACCTACATTGTCTGTCTTGAATTTTTTGTGCAGTGATTCTGACTGGAACCCAAGCCTCCACACCATTTCTTCCCTCACGAAGTTATGAGTCGCCCCACTATCCACCATGGCTAACAATGAATTCTCTTTGAGTTTGGCTTGCAAACATTATTTTTTGTCTGCTCTTGCTTTTGGCTCTCTATGGATTCACCCTCCATGACAATGTTCAAGATGTTCAAGACTCCAACATATGGGTTCTTTTCCTTCTCCAAAGCATTCAACTGTTGTTTCAAGGTATAATTCTTCGCATAGTGCTCCTTGGCACAAATCCATGAACATGATAATCCAGGAGAACAATTGTGGAAGAAACAAAGATAAACATAGAAAGAGTGTGGGCGACACAAACAATTCATAACATTTGGATAAGTCTTTGTTAGTGTGAAACAATTACAAATGAGCACTACCAACTCGGTTTACAAACTCGACATAGTCACACGAATCACCTCAACTCACCTCACCAAGGCACTAAAGAACAAATTCATCACACCAAGAATATTTGTCGCAACCATATGTGCAACTACCTATGGCGCACCTCAAATGTTCCCACAACCAAAAACTTTCTATCCCTTAATTTCCATCGAATTTCACCAAGCTAACATAGATTTTGGTTTTGCCTCACACATGTGTCCACAAACCTGAGCTTTTAGACTTCCCCAAAACCTCCCAAAGCGTCCAAATCTTAGCTACTTGTCTTCCATCTTGGAAACTCTACCTTATTTCATTTCCTCAAACTTTCCTCAGACCTGCTCTCCAAATCTCTTTCCAAAAATGATCTATGCCTTCTTTTGGTTGTGCATCCTTGCTTTTATATGGACTCCAAGGGTCACTTTTGCGAAAAATCATGTCTCTTGGGTGTGTCGCTCCCCTTCGTGAACTCACACCCAAGTGAATCATCACACCCTTTATGGACAAAGTGCATCCATCCAAGCCCACACGCCCATCAACCATCGTCTCTTGGACTAGCACAACCCATCCTTGTGCATGCACCCTTTTTCTTGTGTGCTCTCTCTCATGATGATGCTTGTGACTCCTTGTGGGTGTGCTGATGTGGTCATTCCACCTCTCCAATGCACCCATGTTGCCAAGGGAAGATGGGTCCAATCCTTGGGAAAGTTCCCAAGTTGCCCCATCCTTGCCTAGATGCAACCCAAATCTTCATCAATCATTATAAGGAAAGTAAAGTTTGTTCCTGCTTGGTGCCACATGTCACCATCGTGTGCCCAAGATGCTCCTGCTCACACCCATACATCTTCGTTCTCCCAATCAATCGTTTCTTCCTTGTGCTCTTTATTTGTCATGTCAATGAATCTTCCCAAGGAGCACACATGCTCAGTGGGTGTCACAAGAGACCTTACATCAACCATAAAATGTTTGATGATATTTTTGTACAAATATTCAAATTTTTAAGGATTTTTTATAGTTCTAGAAAATTTTAGCTATTTTCATAATAAAATACTTTTATCCTATAGAATTTGGGAAATCAATTTAGAAAAAAATGGAAATCAGTGAATCTTTTTTTGGAAGAAGACATGAGAAATTTGCTTGTGGGAAAAAATAATCCCTAAATTTTTTGTTGCTACTCAGTATTGTTATGTTAAGGACCATGTAGCTAAGTTGATTCTTGACAATGTCAAAGAAATAATGTGGTATTGAATTCCCTTATAAGAGCATTGAATCTTCCTATCACTCATCACCCCTAGCAATGTTGCCTAGATTGAATCCACTCAACCTAAGCGACATTGGTAGGGGTAAGGAGTGATAGGAAGGTTGGGTGGATTTAGGAGCTCAATCCTTATTTGTTTCTTAAAAATGTGTTGTTTCATTTATTATTAGACCACAATTCCAATTCCTACACTAAAGAAGTATATTCCCTCCTCCAATCTCTCAAAGAATGGAACACTACTCATAATCCTTTAATTTTCTTGAACACACAAACGAAACTACAAAGTGAAGTGGTATATCAAATGGGCATCTTACACTTAGCAATTTTGTTTGGTAATAAAAGACTAGAAGGGAGGCACCAACCAAAGAACCAATCTACTCAGTCGCCCTCTAGTTTGCACACTTTCAATCCCATACATCAAGGTTCTTACATATGATCATTGGAAGCAACAATACTATTTGGATCTATATTTTGGTCTCACACTACATGCACTCTATTACCTAATACAGATAAATACAACACCTTTTATTTCCATATCAAAGATGGTTGGTTATATAAGTTGCAGTGGTTGTGCGTGCTAATTAATGATGACAAACTTCTCCTCATCAAGGAATCACATGCTTCCTCTTCTTACTGAAGCCACTTATAGTGCCTCTTTATAGTACCTCAAATTGTTTTAAAATTGCACTCTTTATAAGTAAGCTTGATCCTTTATCTAAAATTGCACTTTTTATAGTACCTCAAAACCTACCAAAAATAAGATAGGACTTTCCCAAATATTTCCCATTACTACACACATGGAAATCCATCTCTCTTTATTTGGTTAGTGATCTTCCAATGACCACTTGCAGTTGTAGTATTATCTTTTCCATTGCGTGTCATTTTTTTAATGGTTATTTTCATTCCCTACACTAAGGAAATCACTGCACAATAATCCACCAATCTATTTTTTACCCATGCATGGTCACATTTTGGCCTTCCTCTCTCTCTCTTATATCTAATCAAGACTCTAGGAATTTCTAAAAAACACTATGGCATCTATTGGATTTCAAACTCTAATTTTCAAGAGCCTTTCATCCTCAAATGAACTAGACAAAGATGATCAATTACACCCTCATTCATGCACCTTGCATGATCTATTGTATGCATAACAAATGGTATAATTATCTACACATGCAAAGTTATAATTGGACAGCTCACAACTCCACAAGCTATTCACTTTTTTCTTCTACCCCTTTCCATTTTGCATAAACAATAAAAGGAATAGAAAAATGCCACCTCATTGCATGACACATTGGCTAAAATACATACTAAGGTGCAACATGCTCTTGCTAACACAACAAAAGTATAAACTCCATGAAGATTAATATAGGGTTCCCTCTTTGTTCCAAGTGGGTGACAACAAAAGTATAAACTCCATCAAGATTGATATAGGGTTCCCTCTTTGTTCCAAGTGGGTGACTAAGTATAACTTCATTTACCAAAACAACACTTTAAAGGCCATCAACATCACAACTATACTTCCTATACCATTCAAGATGGACCTCCAATCTCAACTAATTATTAATGTAAACCAATTGAAGTTATGAGGATCACGAAAAATCACATTGTAGTTCCCACTCCCAATATTCATGATTTTTATATTCCATTGTAGGAAGATACAATTTAGAAAGTGCACACTCATTCACTATAGCATGGCTCTAAGATTTCTTATATAGTGGAATTGCATGGTTGTCTCCCAATTCTGTGCAAGTGGTTCACTTTGGATGTCTTTCACACTCACTCCTTGTATTTGTGTGAAAAAGAAAGGACGCTTTTAGCGCAACTCTGGAGGAATTGAGATCATCTAATAAGTAGTGCAGCAATTTATATCAATGTAGTTGTTTTGTTACTTTATTATTTTTAACATTATTATAGTTGATCGGAATGGTCACAGTTTTGTCAGAAATTTTATAGTTCTTTTAGAAATATTGTCAGAAAGATGACTTAAAAAAACATCAACCACAGAAATATAATCAGATTATTATAATTGTTAATAAAAGTGAAGAGTCCCAACCATTATATAAATTATACAAATGTGATGGAAGAAATTTTAATATAAATATAATGTGATGTAAGAAATTTTAATTACGCCTAAAGGCGTATATCTATTGACAATGGGCACAATTAATCACCTTTTAATCTAAATTTCTAATCTGATGGTTAATAATTGAAGATGCTGGCATATTCTTAATCGTCCTCCCAAATCAATGAATGTGATTTACTCTTCATAACTTACTTGTATTTTTGAATGCATCAGTTACCCTGTTTACTTTTTTACATTTACCTAATCATATTAAAAAATTACTGTATCACCATATGATTGTCACGTTTAAAATATTAACCTTTGGATTTCCTTGTCAAGTTTCATATTAGATGACCGACCCATGAACGTTTCATTTTCTGCTATCGCGTTTCATAAACGTGGCTCCCTATCTCTTCACCTATAATCTGCAAAAGAATGCAAAAGAAGTTGGCGCGTGTCCAGGAGGGGCGCAATCTTAAACGATCACGGAGAGGCGGACGCAGTTTCTATTGAACCAAATACCAGCAACGAGATACGCAGTTTTGGTAAGGTTCCACGAGCAACCAGTTTGAAAATGCGGCGTTTGAATCAATGGATCATGGTTTTAATAATGACTAGAAGCATGCAAATAAAAGCAGAATCCCATAGAAACGAGAAGGGTTTTAATGATGACCAGCCGCTTGTTTTTCTACGACTGTGATGGTTGAGTAATTGATTTAATGCTCTTTCAATAAATTGAATCCCATAGAAATGAGAAGTGCCGTTTGGCTTTCCGAATAAATTTATCAAAAGCTTTTCAAGATTATTTAAATACTAAATTATATTGATTTAATTAAATTAACATGGACACTATATCGTTTTGGAATTACACAATTGTGTTTCAATATTATAGAGTTTTAATAAAGA
>SNQJ01S0004003.1:0-27821 GCA_010110895.2 Picea sitchensis | reverse complement strand
CTAAAATAAACTGGAATTAAAGTACAGAGAATGAAACATGAATAATTCTGGTATTGCAAACGAAAGGAAACTCCACTTTATTTCTGCAAAAAGAGTCTATACAATGGCATGAAATATCTCCCAGTTTGAACCCTTATCTCATATCAAAAGTAGGCCTTTATAGGCTCTTACAATCTGTTTTACAGATCCTGAAAACATGGATCTGTATTTAATAAAAAAAATTCAAATCTATTTCAACAACTTGAAAAATAAAGTCTTAACAACTAACCTTAGAACCCAAACTGTCTTCAATCTTCAAAATTCTCCATCTGCATCCTTCAGCTCCTGGTATCTGCAATGTGGTGAAGAATGACAAGACACCTGTCCTGACAGTTGGATCTCCCCAACGTTCATGGTCGATTTTTGAGGAAATGGTTTTGCACGTGGTTGCCAAAATTCTCTCGAACCTATGATGTTGTTCCCTTTGCATGCGATCTGATAGCTCCTTGATACGCTGGAACCCCTTCAAAACTTGTTTGGAATGAACTGTTCTGTCCTTGGCTTCAAAAAAAGACTTTTCCAGCTTTCAATAGCTAACTCGTTTAATATTTCGCGAGTTAGTTGTTGAAAGTCGCCACTTTCCACAGCTAACGGGTCAAAAAATATCGCTTTGCGCTGTTGAAAGCCCTGATGGCGCTCAAAACGAGTTTTCACCTCCAAAATTTTGATTTCAACCAAAACTCAGTGTGTCTCTGATTTCTCACCTTTCATATTAACGACGACTTGAGCGAGTACCTTCAGATCTGGATGGGATTTTTGCCTTAGTTTTTGTTTCAACCTTCTTATCTGCCTTTTGAGGTGTTTGGCAAGCCACCACAGGCTACTGTAATCTTTGGTGAGTTTTCTCTTCTTCTTCTTCTCTTTAACACTTTCCTTAGCCAATCTCTCAAACGCAGCATTGGTTTTGGCGAAGTTATCAGACAACTTCTTATACCTTTCTTTAATCACCCGTTCCAAGACCTCTTGCTGAGCTATGACCTCTTTCAGATGCTTGATTTTCTGAGACTTATTTGACTTGGAGATTTTTGATGTTTCTCCCTGTTCTGTATGAGTGAAGGTCTCATAGTTTTGGGCACACTCAGTTGACTTCTCAGGACTCTTGGTGACAGGGCATTGATCTTGCTGCTCTGATTCTGAGTCTGAATAGGGCAAGTTTAATATATTGGTTCCCTTCCCTGTACTCTAATATGTAGGACGCTCTGTGGTTTTCTCTGTGATCTGCTCTGTGGTCTTCTCAAAGTTTAACTTTCTCTTCAACCTGTGGGGCTTTACTCCAGATATTCTTTCTTCTGGAGGTCCTGACAGGGTCCTTCTTTTTCTTGAACTACTTTGAGGAGATGATTGTTTCTTTGAACCCTTCCCCTGTTCATTTGCATTCTGGTTCTGTGTTTCAAAACCTTCCCAGAATAGAAAATGCTCCCAACTCCTTCCCTGTTGTTTCAATTCCTCCAGGATAATCAATTTTATGAGGCCGAAGTGACACAGAGTAGTTTTCATGCTCAAGGGTTGAGCTCTAATATTCTTGCAAACCTTAGTCAAACTTTTATGTAGGAAATAAGGCAAATTAAGAGGAGTCTTGCCTCTGAAATGATCCAGGAGTTTGAAGTGATACATCATAAGTTTATCATACCTGCCCTCCGAGGTAATTTACAGTTGGATACCTTTGAACAACTCCTGCCATTCTTCGTCTAGATAAGAAACTAGCATACCCTTTTTCTATGCCTTGTGCCTATACCCCTCTTTCAAATAAACTCTGAAATCCAAATTTTTGGGAGCAGTGGTTTTAAACCAGTTCTGACCGGTTCTTGGTAGGCCTATTGCTGCAGCAATGGCAGCTTCATCTACCACAATTTCCATGGACCCGACGTGAGCCTTGTTCCCATCGAAAGTCTTGGCCAAAGCTTCTGCTGTAGACTGGTGGCAACCAACTTGCAACCTCTCAACGAATTCAATACACCCTGCATTCGAAAAATGCTTCTGGACTTCGGGATGTGTCTGTAGAAAGGACAGGCTATCCATTTCTCTCCTGAGTAGAGCACTGCTACGTCTCCTTGCCATACTGTAACTCGAAGATCCCGACAATTTGTAACCCCTGCAACTGCTGGTCGAGCCGAGGTTCTGCGTTGTTGAAAGCACTTTGGGTGTTGGCTCTGTTTTGAAACAAATGAAACTTTAACAGACCTCCATGAACGATGTGTGATATGGAAACCACAATTTGATTTGATGTTGTCAGGCCGGCGGTACCTCCTCTGTACCTGCACCACTGATCTCGAACTTGCCATCCGTGATGCCATGATTGTGGAGCGTGAGTTTATGAGCCGGATTCACATCACAATCCTATTTTGACGTGCAGAATTTGAGTTTTCCATCATTACCCACTTTCATTAGCACATGATTTGGATTTTCCTGATATGGGATGATCATATCATCATTTTCTTTAAGACATGGATATCACGCACGTGATTCTCGCTTTCTTCAGCCAACGGCCCATGGAAAACGCCCCTTAGCTGTTGATAGTTTCCACTTTCAATAGTGCAAGGCCCTGTGGAAAACCCCCGTTAGTTGTGGAAAGTCTCCAGTTTCAACAGGGCATGACCTCGAAAGAACTGCTCCGTAGCTGTGGAAAGTTTGCACTTTCAACAGCGCACGACCCGCGAAACTGATTCTTGGATATTTTGAAATTCACCACTTTCAACAGTGCACAGACTTATGAAAAGCGCTCCTTAGCTGCTGAAAGTCGCCACTTTCCACAGCTAACACTCAACTTTTGGACACACGTTAGCTGTTGAAAGTGAATTATGAAAATTTTGAAAAGAAGACTTTATGGGTCATATTATTTTCTAAAACAAAAAACCAAAACCTAAGTTTTGCAGCTATAAAAACTCAAAAATGACTTGAGGACACTACCGATAGCCATGCTATTCACCACAAAACTCAACCAAAAGGACGGTTTCATTTTGGGAGTTAACATTTGGCTCCAACTGGGATGGACATCTCCCTGTGAGGTGACCAAGAACTTAGCTAGACTTAGTAGCCTTATTACAATTTGAAACAGAAACTTGAAAAAGTTGCTAGTACCATTGGGCATGGAGTTATTTTGAATGACAGAAATAAAGAAAACAAAATTGAGAAAGAAAATATGTACAAGAAAAACCTGGCTTCAAAGGAAGCCTTATGAAAAATAGATCTTCAGGAAGCGCCCGTTGAAAGGGCCACCTGATACTGGCTCGCCTGAAAGAGTTTGGAGAACAAAGGTATTATTTTGCTTTTATGACAAAAGGACCTGTCCAGAGAGCCTCAAATTTTCCGTGTTTCCCCTTCTCCTGCCTTGCTTCATCCCACTTTAAGACCAAGTCCCCTGTTTTGAAGACATCTGATTTGACTTTCTTGTTGAAAGTTTGTTTGATTCTTTCCTGATGCAATTCTTCTTTTTCCAAGAGTTTCTCTCTATCTTGCTGTAGTTCTACCAAATTGTGAATTCTCCTAGTCAAATCACTTGGTTCAGAATCAGTTTCTTGTAAGAATTTTGAAACCGGTAATGCAAGTTGAATAGGAAATATGGCCTCAGTACCATATACCAACTTGAAAGGAGATGTACCGATTGATTTCTTACATGTTACCTTGTCAGCCCACAAGGCAAACTTCAGTTTGGAATCCCAACCTCTGGCATTTTTTTCAAGCAGCTTCTTTATGATTCTAACTAAACTCTTGTTGGATGACTCGGCCAAACCATTCCCTTGCGGATAGTAGGCTGTGGAATGTACCAGCTGAATTCCCAGCTCTTCACACAATTTTACTAAGTGTTTATCTTTGAATGCGGCAACATTATCAGTGACCAATCTCTTGGGACAGGCAAATCTGGCAAATATGTTTTCCTGCAGAAAATTTATGATGACTATATGATTGGCATTCCGGGTGGGAATAGCCTCAATCCACTTTGTAAAGTAATCGGTGACAACCAGGATCCACCGATGCTGACCACTAGAAGGCGGATGAATCTCACCTATGCAGTCCAGGCCCCACTGCTGNAGGAAGAGACTTCAATTGTTGTTTACCTTCAAATCTCTGACATTTGTCACATGTTTTCACAAACTCATATACATCTGAAAATAAGGATGGCCAGTAATAACAAGATCTTAAGATTTTCTGTGCTATGGTTTTCCAATAGTGATGTCCTACGCATTCACTATTATGAAGTTCACACATGACTTTGGCTGCCTCCTCTTGGTTTACACACCTCAACAACAAACCAATGGGATTCTTCGAGAACAACAAATTATCATTGATGCAGAAATTTATAGCTCTGATCTTCAAAGCCCTTCTTTGACTCTTTGTCAAATTTGATGGGACTGATAAAGTTTGCAGAAACTGAATAATATGATTGTACCATTTGCAATCAGCTAAATGAGCTGAAACTTGCATTCCCTTACCTTCCTTGTTCTCTGAAGACAGAACATTTTCTGAATCAATACTCATCAGATTTATGTCAAGCAGCCTGCAATTTTCCTCTGCCAGGAGTTTGGCAAGGCCCTGGCCTTTCACTAGTTTTGCTGGTTTGATTTCAACATCAAATTCAATCAATCTTGCTATCCACTTACTCCTTTTTCCATCAATGTCAGGTTGGACAAGAACATCTTTAACTGAACTGGAGGGAACAAAAGCTATTACCTTCGCCTGAAGAATGTAGACCCTGAAAGCTTTCAGTGACTTGACAAGTGCATATGCTTGTTTTACTAGCAACTCATACTTTACCTTTGCGTCCCTCAAGACCTTACTAAAGAAGGAAACTGGCTTCTCTTGATCATCAACATTCTTCTGCAAGAGTACTGCTGCGATCGTATCACTGGAAGCAAATGAAAAAATGTAAAATACCTTTGAGAAATTGGGGCTGATCAAAATAGGGGCTATTTTGATGGCTTCCTTGATGGTATTGAATGAATGTCTGGCTGCTTCAGTCCATTTTACCTCAGAGTCTTTCCTCAGCATAGCAGTGATATGCTTTGTGAGTTCAGCAAAATTCACTATAAACCTTCTGACAAAATTAATAGTCCCAAGGAAAGACTGAATGTCTTTCTTTGATCTAGGAAGAGACATACTTTTAATTGCTTCTACTCTCTTTGGGTCAATCTTAACCCCATCAGCTGAAACAATATGCCCAAGTAATTTCCCCTCCTTAAGTGCAAAATTTGATTTTTTCGGATTAAGAGAGATGCCATACCTTCGACATTTCAGAAATGTCCTTCTTAAATGATGCAAATGAAGTTCGTGGCTGCTTGATAAAACAGTGATATCATCAAGATAAATCAGGACAAATTTATCTTTCTCTCCAACAAAAGCAATGTCCATTGCCCTTTGGAATGTCGCTCCTGCATTCATCAATCCAAAGGGCATTTTCTCGTACATAAACGTACCCCATGGAGTGGTAAAGGCAATTTTTTCTTTGTCTTCCGGATGGACATCAATCTGATTGTATCCGGAAAACCCATCAATAAAGGACATTACCTTCGATCCTGACACCTTCTGCAAAATATGCTCCATTTTAGGTAGAGGGTAGTTGTCTTTCCTAGAGCACTTGTTCAAATTTCTGAAGTCGACGCAGAGTCTGATCTCCCCATTCTTCTTCCTAACCGGCACAAGGTTAGCAATCCATTTTGAATACCTGAGAGGAATGATAATGCGGGCATCCAATAGTTTCTTAATTTCTCTTTCCATTGTGGTCAACAACAAAGGGTTGAAGGATCTAAGCTTCTGCCTGAATGGTTTGGTGTCTTTATTCAAGGGAATTTTATGTTGAATCACCTCTGTGTCAAAGGTCTTCAAATCATCATACTGCCAAGCAAAGATGTCTGCAAATTCCTTCAGCAATTCTCCTTAATCATCCCTTTGTTTTTTAGTCAATTGTGAGGCCAAGTTGACATGCTTAGGATCTTTCTCACTGGCCACATTATACTGCAAGACATCTTAATCTTTTTCCCCGCTTTGCAATTTGACAGCCACATCGTTGTTATCAAACAACCTTTCCAACAGGACCAAACCTTTAGGAATTCTATTGGTGGACAACTGAACTATTTCATGAGCTGCAATTTTTCTCTTGAGATTTGGCTGCTCGATTTCATTGTCATGTTCGTTCTCCTAATCGATCTGCAGCTCTGCAAACTCATCTATCACTGCAAGGAATCTAGTGAGTTCGGCATCGTCCTCAAAAACCTTCCAAAATTTTACATTATCAGGGAGAGAGAGCCTATATTTAACTTGAATTTCATAATTTAATTTATGAGGCAGAGGGGGTATGAATGCACAAGCAGACATAGCCAATGAATCAGTCAATTCATTCATTCCTCTAGGTATAAATGCAATTTTAAAATCTGCAAAATTTTCAATTGCCTTCAACACTTCGTCTCTGTATGCCTTCAGCCTGACATGCTTGGCTTGAAAGGATTTATTCACCTGCTGAATAATCAAATCTGCATCTCCAAACACCTGCAATTTTTTAATGCCTTTCTCCTTTGCCGCGTTCAACCCCAAAAGTAATGCTTCATACTCAGCAATGTTATTAGTCACTTTAAAATCGAGTTTGAAGGACAAATGAGAAGTTTTCTTAGAGGGATAAATGAATACCACTCCTGCTCCGGCTGACTCTTTAATGCAAGCACCGTCAAAGAACATGGTCCAGAGATCATTTTCTGCCGTTTCTGTGGGCTGAACTGTGATCTGATCTGTAGGTTTTCTGAGCAACAATGTGTCAGGCAGTGAGTCATCAATTTGCAAAATACGAGATCCCATATCTGTATCTACTGAATAGATAGGATGATTGGATGGATTTTTCTCGTCACTAATAACATATGCCAACTGAGATTCCCTATAAAGCCTTATGTTCACCCCTCTGAAAACAAGGATAGTAGCGTAAGAGAGATCCATTTGAAGAGTGCCACCTAGTCTCTTCATCCATGATCTTGATAGAAGACACCCAAATTTTGGAGGTATGTCGGCCACCACTATATCCATTACCATTGTCTTCATGGATGCTTGGGTCAAGGTCACAGCCAAATCCTTAATCATCCCAAGGCATTTGACATTTCGAGAATCAAAGGAGAAAAGGTCATGATAAGACTTGGTGATCTCCAACCCAAGCTCATCCATGACAGCTTTTGGCATGAAATTGTGCGAAGCACCGGAGTCCAATAAACAATTGTGCAGTGTTTTTTCATGAATATTTAAAGAGATGTAGAAGGGAGGACAGCTTTCATCTCTGGCTTCTACCAATTGACCCAGAGTAATGGTAGGTTTATCATCATAAATGTTGAGGATATCAACAGAAAGGGATACAGATTGGGGATCTAGAGTCTTAAGAATATCCCTTTTAAACATCTCATTTTTCATCAGCTCAACTAGAGGAATAGGAATCTTAATCTTTTGTATTTCAGCCTCGAAATTAAAAGAATATGGAACCTTATCAGCAGTTTTATCATAAATCTTTACCTGACTTGAAGGGGCTTCCTAATTCTTTTGTTGTTCAACAAGAGGCTGACTTTCTGGAGTTTGATGCTTGACAGGGGCAACAGTCTTCTTGGGAGAAGCTGATGCTTTCACCTTTGAAGAATTTGCTGGCTGATCTTCTGATGTTTGATCTTTTTCCTTAACAGGGGCAGCAGGATTTTCAAGAGAGGATGGTGCATCTTGTTGAGAAGCATTAGATTTGGATCGGAGGTTATACCTATTTTTTTCTTCTGCTGTGAAAATGCCATCACCAAGAAGATCATCTTCTGTCTGTTCAGTCATTAATGATTCCTCATAATCTTGCTTTGTCAAATAAGACTTCCCTGTCTCTTCTCCAACACAATGAATGTCACCTTCTCCATCTTCTTGATCTTCACCATTGTCATCATCCATCACAACATTCTGAAGAGGGACTTTTATCCTCTGATCTTCATTAGAATTCTTTTCTCTTTGCAGGATCTGAGTTGGCTGGTTATTCCTTCTGAAGCTGTTTGGATTTAGATTAGGATTTCTGCCTGCAGGATCATAAGTGCTTCTACCTTTCACAGGCTGTTTATTTTCAATCTTGAGTTTAGATATCTCAGAGGTTAGAGACTCCAACATTTTGGCCATTTTATCAAGTTTTGGATCAGCATGTGATGAAGATGAGGCTTCATTTTTCGATCTTCTCCTATCAGATTCTCCTTTCCGCTTCTGGGAGGCTAGAATGTTTGATTCCACCTCAAGGGAAGCATCTTGCATGAGGGATAATGATGGTGAACTCCTTTATCTCAACAACAAACAAAAATCTGAATCAAAAGCATCAGAATATGTGATCTTGGTAGAAGCATCTGATGGTTTTATCTCAGCTGGTATTTTTCCATACATCTGGTTAAACCTCTTGGTGAAATCAAAGACTGACTCATTACTTTGTTTCCTCAAGTTCCCAAATTCTGTGATGTAGTAGACAAAATCTCTTCTGTCACCCCAATGTTTCAGGAATATCTCATCTAGTTGCTCGATTCTGGTGATGGAACCAGCAGGGATTTCTTTAAACCATTTCCTAGCATGGCCATCTAGGCTTTGGACAAAGATTCGTGTCCAAACATCTTCTTGTTCAATATTAAGGTTCTCTGCATAACTATAAAAATCCTCAATATGTTCTTCAACAGACACATCACCTTCACCTGTGAATTTAGGCATATATTTATGATAATCTCCTGTTGGCATGGCTGCTACTGGGGTTGGCAATATGAGTGGTGCATACCTAGCAGCCAGGATTTGTTTCATTTTTGTCAAAGGAGGTGGTGCTGCAGCCATGACTGTCAGAGGTGGGGAAAATGATAGTTTCTCCTTCAAGTCTTCAACACTGGAGGAATGTGAAAGAGGTGAATCTTCCAAAGGGAAAGAGGTCTGGTAAGAGGCCTTGTAAAATTTTGTAAGCTATCTAGCTAAATTTTCTTCACCCTTAGCAGATAATTCTTGGAGGAGGTGTTCAATAGCAAGGAGGCTAGTATAAATGTTCAAGTGGTATTCTTGTTGCTGAGAGTGGAAAGACTCAAGGGAAGAATAACTGTGGCTTCTTTCTAAAGTTTTTTCAATCAAATTACAATTTATCAATTTATCATCACTAGGATTTTTCTGTTGATCAAAAAGAGTTTGTTCTACTACAATATTTACAGCCTTTTTATCATCAGTGTTCTCTGAAAAGAACTCAACTTTTTCTGCAGTAGATTTCTCAGAATTTAAAAGAGGATTACCTTTTGGATCAGCTCTTGAAGTTTGACCTTGAATCGTCTTTCCTTTTCTGAGAATTGATTCTGGATTGGACACTGGTGTGATCGGTGATTCTTGAGGATTCACCCTAGTACTGATCCTCTTAGGGGCCAGGATGAACTTGTGGAGTCGCCAGATAGATGATTACAACCAAATGAAAAATGTCTAATCTTTTTCTATCATCAAAGATCAACTCTATGTCGTATCCCAGGAAAGCAGAGCCTGAATTCCATCTCCCCCGCAACGGCGCCAATTTGTTATCACTCCAAGAAACTCCTTAGGGTTGTAGGATAAGGATGCTTGGTAACTTAGAAATAATGATTTTTAGGTGTTTGGGACAATGGGGTTTTCAATGGTTTGTATGAGAAACAGCTCATCACACATCTAAAGATACAGTGCTTTCAGTAAACAATAACCAGATCCAATAATTGAAAGAGAGTATGGAGAAAACTATTCTTGATTTTCCACTACAAGTGAAAGTAGGGCCTAATACAAGACAACAAGGAATCCTTTAATTTCAAGACTATGAGTTCAACAAAGAGGTAACAGTCTTTATGAACTAAAATAAACTGGAATTAAAGTACAGAGAATGAAAGATGAATAATTCTGGTATTGCAAACGAAAGGAAACTCCACTTTATTTCTGCAAAAAGAGTCTATACAATGGCATGAAATATCTCCCAGTTTGAACCCTTATCTCATATCAAAAGTAGGCCTTTATAGGCTCTTACAATCTATTTTACAGATCCTGAAAACATGGATCTGTATTTAATAAAAACAATTCAAATCTATTTGAACAACTTGAAAAATAAAGTCTTAACAACTAAACTTAGAACCCGAACTGTCTTCAATCTCCAAAATTTTCCATTTGCATCCTTCAGCTCCTGGTATCTGCAATGTGGTGAAGAATGACAGGACACCTGTCCTGACAGTTGGATCTCCCCAACGTTCATGGTCGATTTTTGAGGAAATAATTTTGCACGTGGTTGCCAAAATTCTCTCGAACCTCTGATGTTGTTCCCTTTGCATGCGATCTGATAGCTCCTTGATACGCTGGAACCCCTTCAAAACTTGTTTGGAATGAACTGTTCTATCCTTGGCTTCAAAAAAAGACTTTTCCATCTTTCAACAGCTAACTCGTTTAATATTTCGCGGGTTAGCTATTGAAAGTCGCCACTTTCCACAGCTAACGGGTCAAAAAATATCGCTTTGCACTGTTGAAAGCCCTGATGGTGCTCAAAACGAGTTTTCACCTCCAAAATTTTGATTTCAACCAAAACTCAGTGTGTCTCCGATTTCTCACCTTGCATATTAACAGTGACTTGAGTGAGTACCTTCAAATCTGGATGGGATTTTTGCCTTAGTTTTTGTTTCAACCTTCTTATCTGCCTTTTGAGGCGTTTGGCAAGCCACCACAGGCTATTGTAATCTTTGGTGAGTTTTCTCTTCTTCTTCTTCTCTTTAACACTTTCCTTAGCCAATCTCTCAAACGCAACATTGGTTTTGGCGAAGTTATCAGACAACTTCTTATACCTTTCTTTAATCACCCATTCCAAGACCTCTTACTGAGCTATGACCTCTTTCAGATGCTTGATTTTCTGAGACTTCTTTGACTTGGAGATTTTTGATGTTTCTCTCTGTTCTGTATGAGTGAAGGTCTCATAGTTTTGGGCACACTCAGTTGACTACTCAGGACTATTGGTGACAGGGCATTGATCTTGCTTCTCTGATTCTGAGTCTGAATAGGGAAAGTTTAATATATTGGTGCCCTTCCCTGTACTCTGCTCTGTAGGACGCTCTGTGGTTTTCTCTGTGATATGCTCTGTGGTCTGCTCAAAGTTTAACTTTCTCTTCAACCTGTGGGGCTTTACTCCAGATATTCTATCTTCTGGAGGTCCTGGCAGGGTCCTTCGTTTTCTTGAACTGCTTTGAGGAGATGATTGTTTCTTTGAACCCTTCCCCTGTTCATTTGCAATTTGGTTTTGTGTTTCAAAACCTTCCCAGAATAGAAAATGTCCCAGCTCCTTCCCTGTTGTTTCAATTCCTCCAGGATAATCAATTTTATGAGGCTGGAGTGACACAGAGTATTTTTCATGCTCAAGGGTTGAGCTCTAATCTTCTTGCAAACCTTAGTCAAACTTTTATGTAGGAAATAAGGCAAATTAAGAGGAGTCTTGCCTGTGAAATGATCCAGGAGTTTGAAGTGATACATCATAAGTTTATCATACCTGCCCTCCGAGGTAATGTACAGTTGGATACCTTTGAACAGCTCCTGCCATTCTTTGTCTAGATAAGAAACTAGCATACCCTTTTTCCATGCCTTGTGCGTGCACCCCTCTTTCAAATAAACTCTGGAATCCAAATTTTTGGGAGCATTGGTTTTAAACCAGTTCTGACCGGTTCTTGGTAGGCCTGTTGCTGCAGCAATGGCATCTTCATCTACCACAATTTCCATGGACCCGACGCGAGCCTTATTCCCATCGAAAGTCTTGGCCAAAGCTTCTGCTGTAGACTGGTGGCAACCAACTTGCAACCTCTCAACGAATTCAATACACCTTGCATTCGAAAAATGTTCTGGACTTCGGGATGTGTCTGTAAAAAGGACAGGCTATCCAATTCTCTCCTGAGTAGAGCACTGCTGCGTCTCCTTGCCATACTATAACTTGAAGATCCCGACAATTTGTAACCCCTGCAACTACTGGTCGATCCGAGGTTCTGTGCTGTTGAAAGCACTTCGAGCGTCGAATCTGTTTTGAAACAAATGAAACTTTAACAGACCTCCATGACCGATGTGTGATATGGAAACCACAATTTGATTTGATGTTGTCAGGCCGACGGTACCTCCTCTGTACCTGCACCACTGAACTTGAACTTGCCATACCTGATGCCATGATTGTGGAGTGTGAGTTTCTGAGCCGAATTCGCATCACAATCCTATTTTGACGTGTAGAATTTGAGTTTTCCATCATTACCCACTTTCATCAGCGCATGATTTGGATTTGCCTGACGTGGGATGATCATATCATCATTTGCTTTAAGACGTGGATATTACGCACGTGATTCCCGCTTTCTTCAGCCAACGACCCATGGAAAACGCCCCTTAGCTGTTGATAGTTTCCACTTTCAACAACGCAAGGCCCTGTGGAAAACCCCCGTTAGCTGTGGAAAGTCTCCACTTTCAACAATGGACGACCTCGAAAGAACTGCTCCGTAGCTGTTGAAAGTTTGCACTTTCAACAGCGCACGACCCGTGAAACTGATTCTTGGATATTTTGAAATTCACCACTTTCAACAACGCACAGACTTATGAGAAGCGCTCCTTAGCTGCTGAAAGTCGCCACTTTCCACAACTAACACTCAACCTTTGGACACACGTTGGTTGTTGAAAGTGAATTATGAAAATTTTGAAAAGAAGACTTTATGGGTCATATTATTTTCTAAAACAAAAAACCAAAACCTAAGTTTTGCAGCTATAAAAACTCAAAAATGACTTGAGGACACTACCGATAGCCATGCTATTCACCACAAAACTCGACCAAAAGGACAGTTTCATTTTGGGAGTTAACAAATTCCACTATCAACAATAAAATGTAGTGGGTTCCCCTTCACCCACACATGTGAATGAAAAAGGCACTCCCCCTCTTCAGGATCTGTTGCTTCTTCTAGGTTAATTGATGTGGTCGCAACAATAACAGTGAGGTCTGGATCTATTATTTGTCTTATGTTAGTATTTTCTGAATCAGATTCTGAATCAGGGTTCTACTCCTTGTCTTTAATTTTGGCCACCAATGAATTTTTTGAGCGACATTCATCGGTGTTGTGCTAGGGGATTTTGTGGAAATCACACCATTTTTCGGTGTCCTTCTTTGTCTTCCCGTGACCCTTCTTTTCCTGTGGCTTGGACTAGTTTTCAGGCGACTGTTTGTTAGTGCCTTCCTTATCATACTTTAGTTGTTGCAATATTGGTTAAATACAGAACCACTTGGCCCCTCTCTTGTCGCAATGTGGTCCACCTCATATACTGGTCCTCATAGTTGCCAACAAGGTAATATTGTTCCTTTACCGCATCCACAAAATATTCCCAAGTGGGATCGACCCCATATATTCCATACTCTTCTGTGGAACTTTTCTCCCAATAATTTTCCCACCAATGTTTGACATGGGATAGATTTAAGTAGTGCGAAGGTGATATTTTCCCTGTCAGAAAAATGGTGAACAGAGAAATAACCTTCTAGCATATTTAATCATTTGTCTAGGGCATCCGCATCTATCTGATGTTCAAATACGGGAATATAAAAATTAACTTGTACCTTGAAAGGAGAGGAGCTTCCAAAGTGGTTGTTTGATGAATATGCGTCTGTTTCTATCGGCAGGCACTGAAGGATGTGGGAAAAATTCTCCATCATTTCGTCCTTCTGTCGCATGAGAGCTTGCTCAAGCAACAGATTGATAGAATCGTCTTCTCCGTCATTTTTTTTTCTTCCGCCATGGAGGTATTCTTGGGTGTGCGAGAGCGATTGTCTTCAAGAGAGAGAATCTTGAGACCCAACTTTGTATACTCATATCTCATTGGGGAGATGCACTGAAAAAAATGATAAAGAGCAACCTGCTCTGATAGCACTGATCCAGATTATTTTCGGCAAAAAATGAGAGTGGAGATATAATAAAGAAATGTACAGAGACATATCGTATATCCAATAATATAACATAAATGTATCGGAGGTGCAACCATAAATACAAAGATACAGTAATACACAATTATCTATTAATGAGCGAAAATGTACAAAGACCATAAAAATACGGAGTGAAAGACTCACTAGAATGGTGGAATCTTATCTCTGAAAAGAGATGTGATGGCTAATTGCATTTGCAAGAAGATAATTTTACAATGAGGCTCTGAAGGCCTTTTTATAATAAAGAATATACAAAACCCTAACCCTGTAATATGAAATGCCAATAGTTTTGTGGACCCCTTTTTGGGTAGTTTGGTGTATCAACTTCCCGGGGGTGTAACTTTGGCATACGATCTTTGTTTGGGGTGCACGATAACTCATTGGAAAGGCATTGTCGATCAGATTCATTTTGGGGGATTAATCAAAGCCTTCAACTATCATTGAGATGATATATCCTGAAAATGATTCATTTAGGCCCTCAAAATGGCTCTGGAAGTTAAAAGCTGCTAAAAATAGTAAATTACCAAAATTGTTGGAAATTTTTTTTGAGGGAGTTGGAAAAGGTGGTTGGCCAACGATATCCACCTAGATCAATAATACCTCGGGAAGAAACAGTCTCCATTGCGTTGAGTGTCCAGAGGAGAGGGAAAAGCGTTTGTTGAATTTGCATCTTGATCAGCTGCTTCTCATGTTGGAGAAGTTGCACTGCCTAGCTTGTTTAAGGTTGTCATGAACCTGTGGCTGGAAGGGTTGGACCTTTTTAACCAATATGGATACATGAGATGTTTGTGTGCAAAAGGAATATTTTTCTCTTTTTTGCAGTCTTGTCGACCTTCTTCTATTTGATAGAAGGTGCTTGGGCCAAGGCTATAGTGGTTGCAGTATCCTTCTGTTCATCTTTTGAAAAGATTGTGAAGAAGCTAAATTTTGTAGTATGAGATACTACCTTGCGGCATTGTTTAGGTGGGACATTAGTCAGAACCAACTCTGATATCCTATAGAGATGGCCCCCTAGAGTAACAATGACACTACAGGTTCAAGACTCATAGATAACATGGCACTTTCACATATATGGTTGGACCAAGAGAACATCACACACATCGAGTGGGGAAAAATCACATAATACATCATCCTTGAAGGGTTGGATTCCATATAAAAATTGACACAGTTGGCTGACACAAAGATGTCATCCTTGGCGAAGCCACCAAATGTTGTATGGTTGTGGGTGTGGTGGTTTGAGAATCCCAACTGTTTGATGACCTCTGCTGAGATGAGGTTCTTTTGGCTTCCTCTATCAACAATAAAATGTAGTGGGGTCTCCTTAACCCACATATGTGAATGAAAAAAGTGCCCCCCCTCTTGAGGATCTATTTGTTCTTATAGTTGAATTGTTGCAGTCATGACAAGAGCAGTGGGGTCTGCGTCGATCATCTGTCTTCTGTTAGTATTTTCTGAATCAGATTATTAATAAGGGTTCGAATCCTTGTCTTTGATTTCGACCACCAATGAATGTTTGGAGCGACATTCATCGATGTTGTGCCAGGGGATTTTGTGGAAATCGCACCATTTTCCAGTGTCCTTCTTTGTCTTCCTGTGACCCTTCTTTTCCTGTGGCTTGGACTGGTTTTCAGGAGAGTGTTTGTTAGTGTTGTATTTATCATACTTTGGTTGTTGCAGATTTGCAGACATGAACTCCCATTTGTTCTTGTGCTTAAACTTCTAATTGATTTTAACATCATATCGATAAACAAGACCGAGTGATGAGATGTCCACAAAATCCATTTTAGTTTGGATGTATCTGTGTAAAGACCCATGATATTTTAGAACCAAATGCCATTTAAAGTCTTTGATACCCAGTTTGGGGCGTAAGGTATGGAAGGTATTGGTGAACTCCAGAACCGTTTGGCCCCTCTCTTGTCATAGTGTGGTCCATCTCATATACTGGTCCTCATAGTTTCCAACATGATAATATTGTTCCTTTAGCGCTTCCACAAAAAAATCCCAAGTGGGATCGGCCCCATATATTCCAGAATCTTCTATGGAACTTTACTCTGAGTAAGTTTCCCACCAATGTTTGACATGGGGGAGAGATTTAAGGAGTGAGAAGGTGATATTTTCCCTTTCACAAAAATGGTGAACAAAGAAATAACCTTCTAGCAGATTTAACCATTTGTCTACGACATCCACATCTATCTAACCTTTAAATACGAGAATATCAAAATTAGCTTGTACCTTGAAAGGAGAGGTGCTTCCAAAGTGGTTTTTTGATGAAGATGAACTTGTTTCTATTGGCAGGCGTTGAAGGATGTGAGAAAAATTATCCGTCATTTCGTCCCTATGTTGCGTGATAGCTTTCTCAAGCAATAGATTGATAAAATCGCATGCTCCATCGTTTTTATTTTCTTATGCCATCGAGCGTTTCTTGGGTGTGAGATAAATTTTATTCAAGAGAGACAAGCTCGAGACCCAACTTGCTATACTCAGACCTCGTCGGGGACATGCACTGAAAAAAATGATCAAGAGTATCATGCTCTGATATCACTGATCGAGATTATTTTCGACATGAAATGAGAGCGGAGATATAATAAATAAATGTATAGATATATCTCAGATATCCTATAATATAACATAAATGTATCATATTTTCAACCATAAATGCAAAGATACAATAATACACAATTTTCTATTAATGAATGAGAATGTACAAAGACTATAAAAATACAGAGTGAAAGATTCGATAGAATGGTGGCATCTTAGCTTTGAGAAGAGATGTGACAGCTACTCACATTCACAAGAAGATCATTTTAAAATGAGGCTCCAAAGGCCTTTTTATCATAAATAAAATCGAAAACCCTAACCCCGGAAGATGAAATGCCAATAGTTTTGTGCACCCTATTTTGGGTAGTTTGGTGCATCAACTTCTCGGGGGCATAACTTTGGCATACAATCTCCATTTAGGGCACACGATATCTCGTTGGAAAGGTATTGTAGAGAATATTCATTTTTGGGGCTCAATCAGATCCTTTGTTTATCACTGAGATGATCGATCCCGAAAAACCTTCATTTTGGCCCTAAAAATGGTTCCAGATGTTAAAAACTGCTAAAAATAGTAAATTACCAAAATTTCTAGAAAAATGTTTTGAGCTAGTTGGAAAAGGTTGGTGGCCACGGATATCCACCTGGATCAAACCTCCCTCCTTAGGAATAAATGGTCCCCAATGCATTGAGTTCCCGGGGGAGAGGGAAAAGTGTTTGTTGAATCTGCATCTTCATGAGTTGTTTGCCTTGTTGGAGAAGTTGCGTTGGTTATCTTGTTTTAGGTTGTCACAGACCTGTGGCTCGAAGGATTGGACCTTTTTAACCAGTATGGATACCTGAGATTTCTATGCGCAGAAGGAATATTTGCATTTTATGAATTCTTTTCGACCTTCTTCTATTGGATAGAAGGTGCTTGGGCCAAGGTTGTAGTGGTTGCAGTATCCTTATGTTCACCTTTTGAACAGATTGTGAAGCAAAATTTTGTAATATGAGATACTACCTTGCGACACTCTTTAGGTGGGACAGTAGTCGGAACCACCTCTGGTATCCTATATAGAGGACCCCCCAGAGTAACAATGACACTACGGGGTCGAGACTCATAGATAGCATGGCGCTTCTACATATATGGATGGCCCAAGAGAACATCACAGACATCCAGTGGGGAAACTTCACATAATACCTCATCCTTGAAGGGTTGGATGTCATATGAAAATCGACACTACTGGATGACACATATATTTCATCCATGGAGAATCCACCCGATGTTGTATGGTTGTGGGTGTGGTGTTATCAAGAATCCCAACTATTTGATGACCTTTTTTGAGATGAGTTTCTTCTGGTTTTCTCTATTAACAATAAAATGCAGCGGGGTCCCCTTCACCCACATCTGTGAATGAAAAAAGAACTCCCCCTCTTCAGGATATGTTGTTTCTTTTGGTTGAATTGTTGCAGTCGTGACAATAGCAGTGGGGTCTGTGTCGATGATCCTTCTTCTATCAGTATTTTCTGAATCAGATTATGAATTAAGCTTCGACTCCTTGTATTTGATTTCGGCCACCAATGACTATTTTTAGTGACATTCATCAGTGTTGTGCCAGGGTATTTTGTGGAAATCACACCATTTTCTGGTGTCCTTCTTTGTCTTCCAGTGACCTTTCTTTTCCTGTGGCTTGGAATGGTTTTCTGGAGACTGTTTGTTAGGGTCGTCTTTATCATACTTTGGTTGTTGCAGATTTGCAGAATCGAACTTCTATTTGTTTTGGTGATTAAATTTCTTCTTGATTTTAACAACATATCGATAAGCAACATCGATTGATGAGATGTCTAGAAAATCCATTTCAGTTTGGATTTATCTGTGTAGAACCCCACGATATTTCAGAACTAAATGTCATTCAGAGTCTTTGATACCCATCTTGGTGCGCAAGGTATGGAAAGTATTTATGAACTATGGAACCTCTTTTCCCCTCTCTTGTCGCAGTGTGTTCCATCTCATATATTGGTCCTCATAGTTTCCAATAGGGTAATATAGTTCCTTTACCATGTCCACAAAAAAATACTAAGTGGGATCGACCCCATATATTCTAGACTCTTCTGTAGAACTTTGCTCCCAGTAAGTTTCCTACCAATGTTTTACATGGGGGAGATATTTAAGGAGTGCGAAGGTGATCTTTTCCCTATTAGAGAAATGGTGAATAGAGAAATAACCTTCTAGCAAATTTAACCATTTGTCTAGGGCATCCGCATATATCTGACCTTTAAATACAGGAATATCAAAATTAACTTGTACCTTGAAAGGAGAGGTGCTTCCAAAGTGGTTTTTTGATGAATATGCATCTATATATTTTAGCAGGAATTGAAGGATGTGGGAAAAATTCTCCATCATTTCGTCCCTCTGTCGCTTGAGAGCTTTCTTAAGTAACAAATTGATAGAATCATCTACTTCGTCTTTTTTATTTTCTTCTGCCATGGAGGGTTTATTTGACATGTGAGAGAGATTTTCTTCAAGAGAGACAATCTCGAGACCCAACTTGCTATACTCAGATCTTGTCAGGGACATTTATTGAAAAAAATGATCAAGAGCAGCCTTCTCTGATACCACTGATACAGATTATTTTCAGAACGAAATGAGAGCGGAGATATAATAAAGAAATGTATAGAGATATCTCAGATATCAAATAATGTAACAGAAATGTATCAGAGATGCAACCATAAACACAAAGATACATTAATACACAATTTTCTATTAATGAGAAAAATTGTACAAATACTGTAAAAATATAATGTGAAAGACTCGCTAGAATGGTGTCAGCTTATCTTTTAGAAGAGATGTGATGGCTACTCGCATTCACAAGAAGGAAATTTTACAATGAGGCTCCAAAGGCCTTTTTATAATAAATAAAATCCAAAACCCTAACCCCAGAAGATGAAATGCCAATAGTTTTGTGGACCCCGTTTTGGGTAGTTTGGTGTATCAACTCCCCGGGGGCGTAACTTTTTCATATGATCTATGTTTGGGGAACATGATAGCTCATTGGAAAGGTATCATTGATGAGATTCATTTTGGGGGATCAACAAAATATTTCAGATATCATTGAGAATCTAAATCCCGAAAAACCTTCATTTAGGCCCTCAAAATGGCTCCAGAAGTTAAAAACTGCTAAAAATAGTAAATTACCAAAATTGCTAGAAAATTGTTTTGAACCAGTTGGAAAAGGTGGGTGGCCACAAATATCCACCTAGATCAATCCTCCTTCCTTAGGAACAAATGGTATCCATTGCGTTGATTTCCCGGGGGAGAGGGAAAAGCATTTGCTGAATCTGCATTTTGATGAGCTGCTTGCCTTGTTGGAGAAGTTGCACTACTTAGATTGTTGAAGGTTTTCATGAACCTATGGCTGGAAGGGTTGGAACTTTTTAACCAGTCTGGATACATGAGATGTCTATGTGTAGAAGTAATCTTTGCGCTTTGCTGCAGTCTTGTCGATATGATTCTGTTGGATAGAAGGTGCTTGGGCCAACGCTGTAGTGATTGTAGTATCCTTCTGTTCACCTTTTGAACAGATTGTGAAGAAGCTAAATTTTGTAGTATGAGATAATATCTTGCAACACTTTTTAGGTGGGACAGTAGTCGAAACCACCTTTGGTATCCTGTAGATATGACCCCCCAGAGTAACAATAACACTACGGGGTTGAGACTCATAGATAACATGGCACTTCCACATATATGGCTGGCCCAAGAGAACATCACAGACATCCATTGGGGAAACATCACATAATACCCCATCCTTGAAGGGTTGGATGTCATATGAAAATAGACACTGATGGATGACAAAAATATCTCATCTCTGGTGAAGCCACCCGATGTTGTGTGGTTGTGGGTGTGGTGTTGTCGAGAATCCCAACTTTTTGACGACCTCTGCTGAGATGAGGTTCTTCTCGCTTCTGCTATCAACAATAAAATGGAGCGGGATCCTCTTCACCCACATCTGTGATTGAAAAATGTGCTCCCCCTCTTCAAGATCTATTGGTTCTTTTGGTTGAATTACTGCGGTCGTGACAATAGCAATGGGGACTGCATCGATGATCTCTCTTCTGTCAGTATTTTCTGAATCAATTTCTTAATCAGGGTTCGGCTCCTTCTCTTTGGTTTCAGCCACCAATGACTGTTTTGAGAAACATTCATCGGTGTTGTGCCATGGGATTTTATGGAAATCACACCATTTTACGGTGTCCTTCTTTGTCTTTCTGTGAACCTTCTTTTCATGTGGCTTGGACTGGTTTTTAGGAGACTGTTTGTTAAGGTCATATTTATCATACTTTGGTTGTTGTGGATTTTTAGACTTGAACTCCCGTTTGTTCTGGTGCTTAAATTTTTGTTCGATTTTAACAACATATTGATAAGCAACACCGAGTGATGAGATGTCAAGAAAATCCATTTCATTTTGGGTGTATCTATGTATAGCCCTGGGATATTTTAGAACCAAATTTCGTTCAAAGTCTTTGATACCCAACTTGGTGTGCAAGGTATGGAAGGTATTGGTGAACTCCAGAACCTCTTGGCCCCCTCTCTTGTTGTAGTGTGGTCAATCTCATATATTGGTCCTCATAGTTTCCAACAAGGTAATATTGTTCCTTTACCGCATCCACAAAAAAATCCCAAGTGGGATCGACTCCATATATTCCAGACTCTTCTGTGGAACTTTGATCCCAGTAAGTTTCCCACCAATGTTTGACATGAGGGATAAATTTAAGGAGTGTGAATGTGATCTTTTCCCTGTTGGAAAAATGGTGGACATAGAAATAACCTTCTAGCATATTTAACGATTTGTCTAGGGCATTTTCATCTATATCACCTTAAAATACGGGAATATCAAAATTAACTTGTACCCTGAAAGGAGAGGTGCTTCCAAATTGTTTTTTGATGAATATGCACCTGTTTCTATTAACAAGCATTGAAGGATGTGGGAAAAATTCTGCATCATTTTGTCCCTCTGTTGTGTGAGAGCTTCCTCAAGCAACATATTGATAGAATCGTCTACTCCATCATTTTTATTTTATTCCACCATGGAGGTATTCTTGGGCATGCTAGAGCGATATTCTTCAAGAGATACAATATCGATGCCCAACTTTCTATGCTCATACCTTTTCGGGGACATGCACTAAAAAAACGATCAAGAGCATCATGCTCTCATACCACTGATCTAGATTATTTTCAACACGAAATGAGAGTCGAGATATAATAAAGAAATGTACAAATATATCTCGAATATCCAATAATATAAAAGAAATGTATCAGAGATGCAACCATAAACACAAAGATGCAATAATACACAATTTTCTATTAATGAGCAAAAAATGTATGAAGACCATAAAAATACGGAGTGAAAGACTCGCTAGAATGGTGACACCTTATCTCTGAGAAGATATGTGAGAGATACTCACATTCAAAAGAATATAATTTTACAATGAGTCTCCAAATTCTTTTTTATCATAAAGAAAATCCAAAATCCTAACCCCGAAAGATGAAAAGCCAACAATTTTGTGCACCCCGTTTTGGGTAGTTTGGTGTATCAACTTCTCGATGGCGTAACTTTGGCATACGATCTCCATTTGGGTCACACAATATCTCGTTGGAAAGGTATCGTTGACTAGATTAATTTTGGGGGCTCAATCAAAGCCTTTATCTATTATTGAGAATATCTATCTCTAAAAACTTCATTTAGGCCCTCAGAATGGCCCTCGAAGTTAAAAACTGCTAAAAATAGTAAATTACCAAAATTGCTAGAAAATTGCTTTGAGTTAGTTGGAAAAGGTGGGTGGCCACTGATATCCACCTAGATCACTAATAATACATAAGATAATTTGAAGAAGAAGAGTATAATCCATATGTGAGAGCATAAGTATGAAGTTATGAATCATAACATGTCAGCAAGAGGATGCAAAATTTGAATTAGTTAATCAACAATAATTAGCCACAACCTCATCAAAGAAATGCAATAGAACATCATACCTTACAACCACATAGAATAATCAAACACTCCATAATCAATTAATAGTCTGAAAACAAATGTCAACAAAACATCATATGTCAAGAGATATCATGAAGACATTTGAAATCATCATATGTTTCCACAACCAAAGACTTTTTATCCCTTCATTTTCGCAGACTTTCACCAAGATAACATAGATTTCAGTTCTTCCTCACACTTTCCTCCACAAACCTGATTTTCTAGACTTCCTCAAAACCTCCCAAAGGATCCAAACATTCGCTACTTATCTTCCATCTTAGAAAATCTACCTTAGTTCATTGCCTCAAACTTGCCTCAAACTTGCTCCCCAAATATCTTACCAAAAACACTTTATGCATTCCTTTGGTTGTGCGTCCTTGCTTTTATATCGATTCCAAGGGTCACTTGTGCGAAACATCATGTCTTGGGTGTGTTGCACCCCTTATTGAACCCACACCCAAGTGACTCATCACACCCCTCCATGGACTCGGTGCACCCATCCAAGCCCACACACCCATCAACCATCGTCTCTTGGATCAACGCAACCCATCCTTGGCCATGCAGCTTTTTTCTTATGCACTCTCTCATGATGATGTTCGTGACTCCTTGTGGGTGTACCGATGTGGTATGCACCCATGCTGCCGAGGGAAGATGGGTCCACTCCTTGGGAAATCTCACAAGTTACCCCTTCCTTTCTCAAATGCAACACAATTCTTCATCAATCGTTATAAGTAAAGTAAGGTGCATTCTGCATTGGTGCCACATGTCACCCTCATGTGCCCAAGATGCTCCTGCTCAGACCCAAACATTTTGTTCTCCCAATCATTCGCTTCTTCCTTGTTCTCTTTTTTTATCGCGTCGTTGAATCTACCCAAGGAGTGCGCATGCTCGGTGGATGTCATGGGAGACCTTACACCAACCATAAAATGTTTAGTGATATTTTTGTAAAAATATTTAATTTTTTAAGGATTTTTTATAGTTTCTAGAAAATTTTGGCTATTTTTATAGTAAAACACTTTTATCCTGTAGAATTTGGGCAAATCAGTTTAGAAAAAAATTGAAATGGATGAAATTTATTTAGAAGAAGACATGGAAAATTAGCTTGTGGGAAAAATTTATCCCTAAATTATTTTTTGTTACTCACTATTGTTAGGTTAAGGACCATCTGGCTAAGTTGATTCTTGACAATGTCAATGAAAGAATGTGGTATTTCCTTCCCTTATAAGAGGATTGAATCATCCTATCACTCCTCACCCCTACCAATGTCTCCTAGGTTGAATCCACTCAATCTAAGTGACATTGGTAGGGGTGAGGAGTGATAAGAAGGTTAGACCACAATTCCAATACCTACAATAAAGAATTATATTCCCTCCTCCAAGCTCTCAAACAATGGTACACTACTCATCATCCTTTAATTTTTTTGGACACAAAATCAAAACTACAAATAGAAGTGGCATATCAAATGGGCACTTTACACTTAGCAATTTTGTTTGGTAATAAAATACTAGAATGGAGGCACAACGCAAAGAACCAATCTACTCAGTCACCCTCTAGTTTTCACACTTTCAATCGTTGACATCAAGGTTCTTACATATGATCATTGGAAGCAACAATACTATTCAGATCTATATTTTGGTCTCACGCTACATGCACTCTAGTACCTAATAGAGATAAATAAAACACCTTTTATTTCCAGATTGAATATGGTTGGTTATATAAGTTGCAATGGTTGTGTGTGCTAATCAATGATGAAATATTTCTCCTCATCAAGGAATCCCATGCTTCTTCTTCTTAAGGGATCCATTTTGACATCAATAAAACTCTATATGACTTACAATGATATTTCTTTTGTCTTACCATGAAGAAGAAAGTCAGTTCATTTATCTAAAATTGCACTCTTTATAGTACCTCAAAACCTACCAAAAATAAGATGGTACTTTCCCAATATTTCCCATTCCTACACACACATGGAAATCCATCTCTCTTTATTTGGTTAGTGATCTTCCAATGGCCACTTGCAATTGTAGTGTTATCTTTTCCATTGAGTATCATTTTTTTAATGGCTACCTTCAATCCTCGCACTAAGGAACTCACTGCATAATAATCCACCAATCTATTTTTACCCATGCATGGCCACATTTTGGCCTTCCTCTCTTTATTATATCTAATTATGACTATAGGATCCTTAGGAATTTCTACAAAACACTATGGCCCATCTATTGGACTTCAAACACTAATATTCAATAGTCTTTCATCCTCAAATGAACTAGACAAAGGTGATCGATTACACCCTCATTCATGCTCTTTGCATGATCTATTGTAATTGTATGCATAAAAAATGGTATAATTATGTACACATGCATAGTTATAATTGGACAGTTCACAACTCCACAAGCTATTCACTTTTTGAGGTCTCCTATGGTTTTCAACATGTTGTGCCCTATCAACTCTTTTTTCTTCTACCCCTTTCCATTTTGCATAATCAATAAAAGGAATAGAAAAATGCCACCTCATTGAATGACACATTGGCTAAGATACATACTAAGGTGCAACATTCTCTTGCTAACACAAAAAAAGTATAAACTCCAGCAAGATTGATATAGGGTTCCCTCTTTGTTCCAAGTGGGTGACAAAGTCTAGCTTCATTTTCCAAAACAACACTTTAAAGGCCATCAACATCACCTCTATGGTTCCTATACCATTCAATATGGACCCCAAGCTAAACTAGCCATCCGTTTAGTCATTAATGTGAACCATTTGAAGTTCTAGAACCTCCTCAAGTAGAAGAGGAAGATCCCATTGTAGATCCCACTCCCAATATTCACGATTTTCAGACTCCATTGTAGGAAGATACAATTTAGAAAGTGTGCACCCATTCACTATTGCATGGCTCTAAGATTTCTTATATAGTGGAATTTCATGGTTTTCTCCCAATTCCGTGCAAGTGGTTCACTTTGGATGAGTTTCACACTCAGTCTTTGTATTTGTGTGAGAAAACAAGGATGCTTTAAGTGTAACTTGTTGGGTATGTGTTATATTCTTTGCATGTGTGTGTGTGGGTGCGTCAGATCTGAAAATTGCGTCTGATGGTCCCTTGTGCACCAGGCGCTTTCCTAGGGGGGTCCCAGGGGGGGGCAGGTATGCCCCCCCCCTAGTTATGCGTAGCGCCCCAATTTTTTTTTTTTTGGGTGGTTTTTGCTATTTTTAGCGGTTTACTAAAAATAATCTCTGTTTTAGGGACTAGAGTTTTGGTATCTACAGAATACCTAAAAACATTGTATACATTGTATAGTGAATGGTGAAATTTGTGATAAGGAATATAAGAAAAGTTTTCTCGGTTGAGGGTTTCCAGTATAAATCTTTGTGTACTATGTGAATGAGCCATTGATTAAATTCTGTTTTGCTTAAGAATCTATATGCATTTATTTACTTCACAGGTTTAAAACTTACATGTGGTATCAGAGCCAGGTTTGGCTTTAGAGGGACGCCTTTGTTGTTGAGTGTTTGGCTCGGTCTTGATAGATCAAGTTTATCTTGGGTCTGTGATAAACCTGGGTTTAGTGGGAGCTATTGCAGTGGAGATTTGAGTATAGAAAGAGGAATGGCGAGCTCATCTAGAAAGAGGAGATTTGAGTATAGAAAGAGGAATGGTTAGCTCATCTAGAATCGAGATAAAGAAGTTCAACGGTAAAACTTGAGTCATGGAAGCTCAAGATGGAGGACCTTCTTGCAGACAAAGAACAATGGATTGTCATGGATCATGATAAAATTACTAGTACACCACTACTGTAGCAATAATGTGCTACTAGAACACAACCTACTAGTACACAAATTACTAGTACACCAACTACCGGGTATGTCGAATGAAGATTGAGAGAAGTTGGACAAGATGTTATACTATTAATTAGACCTTGCTGGGTCTCAGATTCGGTTTTGTTGAATGTGTCGGGAGAATCTACATCAAAGGAACTACAGGATAAGTTGGGGAATTGTATCAATCAAGTCCTTGGTAAATAGTTGTTTCTTCGAAAGAAGTTGTATCATCTTAGGATGGAAGATGGAGATTCTATGACAGAACATCTAAATGCCTTTAATTCTCTGATAAGTCAACTTGTCTCTGTTAATATTACGATTGCAGAAAAATATAAGTGTATTACTTTGTTATGTTATTTTCCAGACTCTTCGGATAATCTGGTTGTAGAAATTGGCAGTACCACTCAATCTACATTGAAGTATGAGGATGTAGTTTCATCCTTGTTATCTGAAGAGATGAGGCGAAAAAGCATGGATGGTCACAGTATAGATGCTTTATTTGTAAGAGGGCATACCCAAGACAGGAACCCTGGTAAGCCTTCGGGGTGGATATCTAAATCTACATGTAGATCTAAGTCTCCAGGAAAATCCTTGAGGAAATGTTGGAAGTGTGGTAAAATAGGGCATTATAAGAAAGATTTCAAGTCTAAGAAGGTTGAAAAACCAAAGGGATCTGATAGTACCTCTTCCACAGAGGTGAAAACCTCCATTGAAGAAGGAGGTGATGTTTACCTGGCATCTACAAGTACACATGCAGACTGTGATGTATGGTTGATCGACTCAAGTGCATCATACCATATGACTCCTCACACAGAGTGATTCTCTGAATATGAAAAATACGATGGTGGTGATGTATTCCTAGGAGATGACTCGACAGCAAAAATCTTGGGATGTGGAATGGTTAAGTTGATTCTAAAAAATGGAAGGATTAGAACTCTCCCTGGGGTTCTGCACATTCCAAAACTAGTCAGGAGCCTAATATCTATAAGCAAGATGGATGATGCAGGAGTGGATACTGTATTTGGAAAGAACACTTGCAAGATGGTATGAGGAGAAATGGTGTTGATGAGGGTAGTTCGGTGTGGAACTCTGTAGAAGTTGTTGGGAAGAACTTATAATAATGGGTGTAACATTTTTTTTGTCCTTGAGCAGACAAATAAAGAATATAAGATCAATATTGTCCCTGAAAATAAGACCATGATGTGGCATCAAAGACTGGGGCATATTGGAGAAAAGGGCCTTCGAACACTACACGGTAAAGGCATGGTTGGAGGTATGTCTAATTGCACTCTAGATTTTGATTTATGTGAACATTTCATATATGGTAAACACAGTCAAGTAATATTCCCATCTGGTGCTACAAGAGCAAAGGGGATCTTAGAGTTGATACACAGTGATGTGTTTGGACCTGTTCCTGTTCCATCCCTAGGTAAATCTGTTTATTATGTTTCATTCATAGATGATTTTTCAAGGAACACATGGATTTATTTTCTTAGAAA
>SNQJ01S0004002.1:166889-191332 GCA_010110895.2 Picea sitchensis | reverse complement strand
TTGATCCGAAGGAAGTTTCTGAAAAAGTATAGTGAATCGATTACATTCAGTAAGGACGGCAACAATTATATGGAATAGTCTGGAAACATAAGAATTGGAAGTACTTTATCAACCAGCTAACCAAATAAGGGGTAATATACTCAATGAAAATAAAGATTTTGAAATTGGGATAACCTACTCGCAGACAATAAAGAATTTGGAATTTTAATTTAAAGGAAGTTTAAATTGTATTGTGTTTCATAGCAAATTACTAAATATAACTGGAGGGATGACGACCATCCCAATTTATTAGGTCCTTCATCAGAAGGTTATTTTATACCTTCCTGTAGGCAGCTGCTGCGTCGTTTAACACAACACGCACTAAAGTCCACATTAAAGTCTGGTTCGTGGTTGGTCGGTGCAGCCAAACCATTGGTCGGTGCAGCCAGAACACAGACTGGACAGAGCGCTCGTTTTAGGCGCAGACATATCCTTTACATCTGCGTTGAAGGGCGCATGCCCAGAATCCTCAGAAGATTTTATTCCTTACGTCAAAAGAGAGCTATTATCATCACGATAATAAGAGTGGAGGGTTGTTCCCTAAGGAAGTTTGAATTGTATTGTGTTTCATAGCAAATTACTAAATATAACCGGAGGCGCGACGACCACCCCAAATTATTAGGTCCTTCATTAGAAGGTTATTTTATACTTTCCTGTAAGCAGCTGCTGCGTCGTTTAACACAACACGCACTAAAGTCCACATTAAAGTCTGGTTCGTGGTTGGTCGATGCAACCAGACCACAGACTGGACAGAGCGCTCGTTTTAAGGTGTAGACCTCTCCTGACACCTGATCCTTTACATCTGATTTGGAGGGTACATTCCCAGAATCCTCAGAAGATTTTATTCATTATGTCAAAGGAAAGCTATTATTATCACAATAATAAGAGTGGAGGTTCCAACGGTTGTTTCTTGATTCTCCCAGCAGACTTATAACAGTCGATGGTGTCTTATTCCAAAGGTTCCTGCCTTTATAAAGTTGATGATTAAAAGTAAAATGATCATGGTAAGGAGCGTGGAGGTTTATGTGCAGTTCCAATGAGTAATCGCACCAGAACACGAGGATCTTCAGAAATACAGACCAAAACGCAGAGAAATTGCAGATGGTGGAGGCCCCAACTGATATTACATTTGCCAGAACCCACGAACAGGTTACATTGCCAGATTTTTTTTTCATAAAACTATTCTACAATGCTAGAACGCAACGATAACCCCATGTCATTTTACACAGTCATAGCAGATAATTTATGCCATCCAAATATAGAAATAAGACATTACTATAAATTGCAGAGTGTTTGAAATAATATAAAAACTTTTACACAGTCCAACAACACAGACTATAACTATTTCCACAATCGTAGAATCTCATTTATCCTAATGACTACGTCAGAATCAGAATCTATTTTTCTTATATGTCTTTTAAGAATTACATTCAATAAAAGCACCAACTTCCTTTGCTTCTCCCATTGCAACCTGAAGATGAGGCTCCAACCCTGGGCTGTGTTACAACCCGAGGGAAGCTCCAACTCCCCACCTCCTTCTGCTACAACCAAGGAGTAGATACACCTCTCTCATGTTCTCCTCATAACCTAAGGTGGCTGGCAACCACCAATCCTTGCCCCCCGGCTCCGCCACCCCTAAGTAGAAGTAGAATGATTGAAATCCATCATTACACTATCACTATGAGATATACCAATTTAAACCTGTATAAATAACTTGAACCATGTAACAACCATGCATCAACATGTAATAAACCTGTACTATAAACAAGTGCATCAACCATGCACTAACCTTTTAATCAACTCAGATTATAAACAAGTGCATCAACCACCAACTCAGAATCAACATGTACCATAAACAAGTGCATCAACCATGCACCCAACCTTCAGAATCAACTCCGTATTCATAAACAAGTTCAACCATGCATAATCCTTTAATCAACTTGTACCATGAACAAATCCATCCAAAGTCATACCAACCTGCACTAATCATGTGTCAACTACTTCATCAACTATGACTCATTAATATATACCAACATAATCAACTATTATTCAACCATGTACTCAAATAGCGCAAAATTTCGAACTAAAAGCCTCATCACTCTCATCATCAAAATAAGAGATTTATAGTCAATAGACCAAAGTGTGTTTCCTCATCATTTCTCACAAACCTTCATTAACTTTAATAGCAATAAACTAACATTTTCATCAAACGCTTCTTAAACTCACGCCTAGTTTTGATTAATGTGTAACCCTAACTTGAAGTAATCATAACTTTGACCTGTAATGTATAAAGATCTGAACCATACACAATGTTCTTCTCAGTGTTTATACCCTCCAAGTGGCACTCCACCCTACTGAACCTTCCTAAAAGGAGTTAGCAAAAATGGTACACCTTTGGTCAATTCCCAAGCTTCTATTCTAGAGAGAGCTGCCTCAGAGAGAGTGCCCACACAAACAAGTTTTAGTTAGAAATGGATACGAACTATTACACAACATACTACAGAATTTTACCCCAACCACACATTATTCCACTGAATTTATATCTGTTATAGTTATGACGTTTTTGCAATTCAAAACACCCCATTTTTAATTAGTTTCAGATCACAACAACCCTATTTCTTTCAAGAGGTAACTCCAAAAACACAATCTGACCCACACCCATATTATTATTTACAAATTTTGATATGTTTTCTCACTTTCAAGCAGGGCAACTTCAGGATCTGAATCATTACATAAAAAAAGAGATGAAAATGTGGTAGAGTATTTCAACTAGCACAACATACCATAGAAAAGCACCCCACACTCATCCCTTCCGCATTTCGGGCCCTTCTTTCAAATGGCCATTAAAACTTGCACACCTAGATATTCAATATTCTCAAGTTTGATCTAAATGAGAGAGCCTTGACTCTCATTTATACTCTCCAAGTAACTACCTTAAAAACATATTCGGCGTCACTGGGCCCTAATTCTTCTCCTTATTTCAGTAGTTGGGTCCACTTCTAATTTCTCCATTAAAATTATTATTAAAACAGTCATTTCGAATTCAATTAATCATGTAATACACTCATCACTCTACTCTTATTATTTAAATCTTTTAAAATCTCTTTTAAATCAATTTCGATACTTACTTAATCTGGGGGCTTCCTAGATGACATCTCTGAGAGTCCTCCAACTCTCAGAAGGCTAACTCTTTAAACCTGCGGAGGAGCGTGGACATTGTACATACCACCAGAAATGGAATTACATGTACTATCCATATGAATAGTATTATCTGAGCCATAATACACCCATACCATTATCCATCAAACAAACTTGGGTCCATTACCCAAACCTCAGAAGCCCCAAAACTCTCATGGCCAAGTAACTCTCTAACTGGTGAGGAATTAAGCAGGACGCTCCACATACCCACTCCGGGAATGAGTTACAACCATCCATAGATAGTTTCACCAACAATTTCTTTATCTTCATCTCATATTCCTCATACAAGCATGGGTCCCTCCAACCATTCTTCTAGGATAACCTAATCCAGTAGCTGCCTTCCCGCGGAGGACTTTCACCACAAGGGGACCACTTTGAGTGCCCATCCAGATTTGTACACCTTATCATGATTAGTCATATATACATTTTTCCAAACAATGCATCATATACCAATGTATCGATCCATCTTCATCATTTATCAATGACAACTCATTGATCCATCTTCATCTATGCAATTTCATCATGATAATACATATTGCGTTACATCAATCATAATCAATCAATCCTTGACATCAATCACAGATTATCAATCAATCAAAACCATTGGTAATCAATGAGAACATGATCCAACAATCTCCCTTTGGCATTGATGAGAATAACAACATTGATGTCAACACTAATACTGATTATCAATTATTGATGTCAACACGTAGATACATCATGTTCTACATCAATAGTCAATGACTATCTCTCCACATCAATATCTCCTATCAATAGACATCAAACACATCAATGAATTTCTCCCCTTGATACATCAATGGCAAGGGACATTCTCCTCTTGGGGTCATTCCCCATCCTCAATCTTGAACTTCCTTCCTCAATAATTCCTTTGAACAAGGGATATCACTGATACCACCGGAATCATATCAGCCATGCCCCGAACCATGCTCATTCCTTTTGCATCCGACAAATTTGATCCACTGAACCATGCCTCCCCTATCCCTCCCAGATCTTAATAAATTCCTTGTCATCAACTAAGAAGGTATCTTCCATCCTGGTGTCTCCCCGAAAGACTAATCCAAATATGGTACTTCCCTCGTGTACATCTAAGACATATATATCTGCAGCATTCTCCATTTTTGGAGGTGAAATAACTCCAAGTCTTTGGAAGATATTCCGTGTCCCGTGGAAGTGGTTTTGTAAAGATGTTCCGCCACTTGTTCTTTTATGTCTATACCAACTCGAATTGCTCCTTTTTCTTCGGTGCAACCTGCTTCTGTAGAAATTGATACTTTATTTGAATGTTCTTCTTCTTGGAGTGTATCACCGGTTTTTTGAGATATTGATGGCACTCAGATATCACAATATATTGGAATGGGCTCATCAAGTAAGTACTCTTTCAACCTGTATATCCGCTTTCAAAGTTTCCTTTTGTTTCATCCAAATCACGTACACGGCATTGCCATAATATACTCGTACCGTAGATAGAGATACCATGATTGTTTATTGTTTAGCCATAAGTGATACCAAACACTCACCTAAGTAAAACGCTAATCCACTGGTGCTTTGTCGATCACAATGCAACCTGCCCAATTTATAACTGCGTAGGCCATAGTGATAGATATAATTTTTTTTTTGGATACCATAATCCAAGTTCTTTTTTTCCTTTGAGACATCTAAAGATCCTCTTTACCGCTAATACATGTGATTCCTTTGTTTTTTCCCGAAATCATGCCACCTGTCCAAAAACCTACATTACATCTGGTCTAGAAGCTATAACATAATGTAATATACCAACCATTGAACTGTACTGCCTCTAATCTGTAGACTTCAAAACATCATCTTTTCTCAACTTACAAATGGTTTGTATGGGAGTGATAACCGGTTTGAAATCTTCCATTCATTCAACTTCTTAGTACTTCTAGATATACTTGGTTTGAGAAATAAAATTCTTGAGTTTCTTTGCTCTTATCTCAAGTTCCTTAAAGAAGGATAGTTCTCCAAGTAATACATTTTGTTCACTAGAAGGTTCTTTTGGTAAAATTCTCAGCTTAACCTCACATCATCACTACCAAAATAATATCAACATAAACTTCAATTAATAAAATATTACCTTTGACTTACCTCGATGTAGAGGTTGTTGTCTCAGATTCCTCCTTTTTCTCGAACCTCCCTTCATTCAAATTTGAGTACCATGCTCTTGAGCCCTCGTTTTTGTATCTATGCTTTTAATTTCAAGGCCACATAGTCTACCTTTCCTCGACAACCGGAATCTTTTCCGTTGTTCATACGTAGACTTCTTCTTCAAGTTCCCTGTATTCAAAAGCTTCATTTTACTGGCCCATCTCAGAGCAGGCTTTTAATATTTTTTGAGTATGCATAAGCTAAAAGTAAATGTGTTGCTCTATTCCCCAAAATCAGCAGGTGTCTTCTAAAGTTTCTATTCTCTCAATCTGCAGTGTGCCTATCCTTTATATACCAATCTAGCTTTTGTTCCTCACACTGCTAAGTCTTCTTTATAAACGACATTCTGGCCCATAATTGCCCAAGACTCGGTTTCTATGAACTATCCAAGCAACTCCATTTATCAGCCATTATACTATCAAAACTATACTTATGCTAATCATTGTTCTCAATATGTTCTCTCTAAACTCAAGTACGCTTCAAGGATATGTATATTTATTCACACAATTTATCGTATAGACTCCCCCTGCCTAATATTCATATTACTTAGGAATCTCCAAGCCATATGGCTAAAAAAAATACCCACTATGATGTAGAGTAATATTCCTCCTCATCTGTAGACTCATCATCTCTATGAGCTCTGACTTCTTTCTTTCTATTCATGGATTCATCTTTCACTAATGTCTCTAAGGTGTACAAATCTCTTGAACCTTCTGCTCCTTATTTGCCCCGCCCTTCCTCTCTTCTGCTTATTTTCCAAACCCTTCATATCTGACATCTTTCTTTTACTTTGAGGAATTTTCTTCATCTCATTTTATTGCTGGAATCTTGCATCTCCTGCACTGGCTCCTTTGCTCACCCGTTCTTTGCTTTTCTTATCCATACTTTCTTTATATCTGATATCAATGTTCAATTTCATCTAAGTATGTGCATTTATCATACTTCGCGAATCACCGGCTATGTGTCCATAGTTAGAGATGAGGTAACACTCAATGCCATGCAAGCATCACATAGTACCTGGCCTCCGCTTGAGCATTTCTTTTATATTCCCTGCATTCTGCAACCTTATTTCCAAAGTTAGTTCAATAAAAAACAATGACCATAATATAAATTTACATACCTAGGAGTAAATTATCTTCTTTGTTATGTAGTCCTTATGAATTATTTCATTGCCTGATCACAATATTCTCTTTGGTTATTTCCTTCAAAATGTTTGAATCTTCTTTGTTTCCTGAACGTGGTATGTCTTGTTGAAGATGTATCTTCAATAGGTTTCTTATATTCTCACACATTCCTTTCCTTTGGAGAGTACTTTTAGCAACTTTTTCTATTTCTTTTCATTCTTCTTTCTAGCAACGATGCTTCATTCTCTACCACTCCATGTGATGTTTCTTGGCTCTTCAACTTTCTCTTATTGAACTTGCCCATTTTCTTGGACTTGTGTGTGAAAACTCCTTCTTCAAGATTCTCAACCTCTCTTTCTTCTCTTCATTATCCGAGACTTCATGTGACTTTTCATTCTCTTTTGCTTCTTCAAGCTGATTTTCAACCTAATTATTTCTTCTTCCATTCTTCTCTCTTCTTGACCCTAAACTCTTCAGTTGGTTTAAATCATCGGGTTCTTTTCCCTTTGAGATGATCCATCAATATGTTTTCTCTCTTTCCTCGTGCATCTTCCTTTTGTGCCGCTATGTTGGTTTCTAAACATTTCTTTGATATTCTAGAGTTTCTTCATAATTCTTCCGCCTCTTCTAGTTGAGCTTCCTTTAAATTCTTTTGACATGACCTCGTTGATCCTTTTCGTAACTCCGAATATGCTTCATCAATTCTTCTTGGATGACTTGTTTTCTCTTTCTTTCCCTTAGATATTTAATTGCACTGAATAAATTTTCTTTGGTAGATCAATCCTCGCCTCTTTATCATATCATCACTCTTCTCCCTAACTGCCTTAAATACGATGAGCACCTTTCTTCTTGTTCAGATTGTGATATTTTTTTCATTCTCTCGAATCTATGATGGTGAAGAATATATGTCATAAAATTTATCCTGTAAAGTTCTTTTGATGATGAACATTTACCAACCTTTTCTTACCGGATTAGGTAATCATAACCAAATGAAATCCATTGCTATTATTTATTCTTCTCCAATTCCTTCTTGTCTAGCCTTTTTTTTTTAACTATCATATCCTGTAATAATCGATAGCCAAATATAATGTCCCTCGTGGCTCGTAAAATATTTCCGTCCTTCCAAGAAATGGTCATACTTTAAACCATTCGACCATTAAACATTGGTACTCCATTCTAATAATAATACATGATCTCCTTCTGTTAAACCTGCCTCAAGGAACTCACTATACCAATTGTTGATTAATGAGGGGTGGAATCAATAGAGCAATTAACTGCAGAATCCAAGTAAGAGATCAATGAAAGCATTTATCCACAATCAAGTAGTAAATGGGCAGTCGAACAAATGGAACAATCATATACACAAGATACAACGTAAGAAAGTTTTATCGGAAACCTAAATCTGAGAAAACCACATAATGTTTTCTTTTATATGTCTTTAAGAATTAGAATCATTGGAAGCGTAATTCAATCTTCTTTTGAAGTTTCTCCCACCAACATGCCCGTCCCAAAGTTTCACAACTCCTCAGGAAGTCTAACTCCCTACCTCTTCAAGCATAATCTTGTATATGAGCTAAACCCTATGTTTCTGGTTACAACTTATACACCTATCCTTGCCCCCGGGTTCTTCCAATTCTCAAGTGAAAGTAGAATGATGGAACCACCGTCACACTATCACCGTGAGAGGATATATCACCAATCAGAACCTCAGTGCATCTGAATAAATTTGAACCATGTATCAACTATGCATCAACTTGTACCATACCGCGTGCATCAACCATGCACCAAACTCAGAATCAACCTCGGTATTTTCATAAACAAGTGTATTAACCATGCACCAACTCAGAATCAACTCAGACCATAAACAAGTGCATCAACCATGCACTAAATTGTGAATCAACTTGTACCATGAACAATTTCATCCAAACATGTACCTGTTTGCACTAACTATACACAATCTACTCATCAACTACATATTCGCCAATATGTTCTTTCAAATCATCAACTACTTGTCTCTATCATGTACTCAACATGTGCCATAATCAAAAGCTCTCATCAATTTCTATCATCAAAATATGATTTATAGCTCTATAATAGACCGTGTTTCCGGGATCATATATTTCATAGAAACCTTCATTAACTTTAAAAGCAATAAACTAGCATTTTCATCAAGTCCGCTTCTTTAACTTCACATGCCTAGTTTTGATTATTAGGTCAAAAATCCTAACTTGAAGTAATCATAACTTTGAAACCCTGTACTGCAAAGATTCCAAATCATACACAATGTTATTCAGTTATGTTTTATGCAATCTCCCAAGTGTAACTACTTCTAAAACCTCCTAGTGCTGAGTTATAGCAAAAATGGTATTGCACCTTGTCGTAATTGCCATTCTAAAGAGCGACATTGTAGAGAGTACCCCGCACAAAAATGCTTTCTGAAATGATCTGAAACTCATACACAACATACCAAGCATAACATTTACTCTAACCGGCTACATTTGGTGTCACTCTAATTTGTTAAGAAGAAGTTATGACGCTTTTACCCAAAACACCTGTTTTTTTTTTGACTAGTTTTAGGACTCGCCACAAACCCTATTTTCCATGTGAGTGCACCCAAAAATAGGGAACAAAACCACTCCACAAGCCACTTCTTGAACCACGATACTTGATATGTTTTCTCACTTGGTATGTGGAAATTCTCTCGTGATCTCAAAACGCTACAGAAAAAATTATAGCTTAAAATTGTGAGATGAACTAAAAATAACATACCATAGAAAGCACCTTCAGCAATTCTATCCTTTCCTTGCATTTCGCCTTCTTTTATTCACCTCCTCGTAATTTCGGATAAAATCTCAGACACTTATAGATATTCAATATGTTCAAGTGTGATTCAAAATGAGATTCCATGTCTATTTATACTCTCCAAGTAGTTTCCTTAAAACATATTCTAGGTCACTTGGCCTCTACTTTCCTTATACTCTTAGGGTTGGGTCCACTTCTAATTTCCATTAAAATTACATTGAAAATAGTTTATTTTGAATTCACTTTGAAACGGTACACACTCATCACTTCACTCTTTATTATTTACCTTTAAAACTTCTTTAAACCACTTGATTACTTGACCTTAGCTTCTAGATGACATCCCAGGGTCTCCAACTTCAGTAGCGCCTATAACTCTCAAAACCGGCAGGGTGCTATAAGGACATTGTACATACCACCAAAATGGAATAGACATGTACCATCCATATAGAATAGCATTATCCAAAAATATACTCAACTATACCATTATCCATCAAACAAACTTGGGTCCATTACCCAAAGTCGGGGTCTCCAACTTCTCATGAAAATAACTCTCTAACTGCGGAGGGAATTGTGGACGCTTCCATTACTCACTAGAAATGGTGCATGACAAGAACTATCCATCTAGGATAGTTTCTACCCAACAATTTTGATATTCATATCTATTCCTCATACAAGCATGGTCCCTCCAACCATTCTTCTAGGATAACTCAAAAGCTGGCCCTCTTCCCCAGAGGCTTCACCATAAGTAACACTCTTTGGAGTTCATCCATTTGGTACAATTCCATTGCCATGAGTCATCTATACATTTTCCAAAAATGTATCATATACCAATGAAAACACAACAATCCATTCTCCTCATCATGCAAATAATGACAACTCATTGTTCCATTTTCATCTATGCATTCTTATCAATGACAATACATATTATATTGCATCAATCATCAATCAATCAACGGATAATCAATCAATCAAATAATTTTGACATCAATCAACACATCAACGAATCAAACTATCAAGTATCATCAATGACAACATGATCCAACATGTAATTGCCTTCCTTCAGACCTAATTCTACTCCCATGCTAGTCAACTAGATAAGAGAGTATTAAAAGTATTTAAATGATCAACTATTTTCATACCTTTCTTAATGTGCAAACTATACAATGGGTATAGAGGAAGAGCGTGTTTGTCAAGGATTTCGTTATATATACAAAGCTTTCCCAACTTTGACTGTGAAACCATTGTTGTCTTCGCAACAATGCTTCAACAACAACATCATCATCAACCAAACACATGCATATGTCAATGCTCTCAGATCGACATATCATCCCAGCCTTTCATATGTTATGGTCGCAGTTCTTTTTTCCAAAAGCGCTTTCACCATGCCTTGTTGCATGAGGATATCGTGCATTTTAACCTTCCAGATATTGAAATTCTTCTTGCCATTGAACTTCTTGATTTCCAATTTAGCACTCTGAGTTTTCGCCGCCTTATTTTTTCTTTGCCTTTGTTGTTTCAATATCCAAATCAAGTACTAAAATATGATTTTAGGGGTCGACTCATGGATATTAGGGTTAAATGCCTTGGACGTAATTTTACAACGGGAACCATATTCAATTTGCAATTTATATCTTACATCAAAGTGCTTTCACACTAAATGATGCAAAGACATAAACTAAACACACCCCTACCCACTACATCCCCATTAACAATCTGGTACAACGATTACAACAATACAAGAGGGGCAAGTGACTCTGAATGATTGTACCAGGAGCCGTAGGAGGTGGCAGACAGTTTATACAGGGTGCAATAGTGCCCATTGAACAACGTACCCGCAGCCGTAGGAGGTGGCAGACAGTTTCTACAAGGTGCAATAGTGCCCATTGAACAACAGCGCTCCCACAAGGAAGAGGGAGATCGACGCTCCCACAAAGCGGATAGCCCAACGCTTACTCAAAACGACGACGCTCCTTCAAGCCACACGCACTCAAATTCTGAACGACCGTCCTCCTCCACGGTTTTGGCAGTGAGGATGGCGTTGCTCCTCCTCTGATGGATGACACCCGCGACCCTCTCTCAATTCACGATCTTGCACCACGGATCTGGTCTTCACAGATCTCCAACGCAGCTGTGATACTCATTTGGTTAACCTGTTTTCACCAATTAAAATCTAGTATGCAACGGAAACAGTTCAAAATAAATAGATCAAACAATAAAACACGAAGGACGCCCAACTTCGGCCACGTCCACCAAGCAGGTATCGATTTTCTTATTGTTCAAAGCATGAAGATTACAAGAGGCTCACTTAGCCTCTACTGGCGTACACGAATTTATAATAATCCACACAAGAAACTGATTTATTGATGCAGTCATAAGCAAATCTAACTTAGTCTCATTAGCATTTTGGTGTTGCTATAATAGAATTCTAAAAGGCTCCCAAATTCGAAATTACTTGTATGGGTTAGTTGAGTTAGTTGAGATGGCTTGTGGTATCTTCAAGTAGCTTTGCCTTGCATTTCTTCGCCAGGGCTGTCATCGGAATACATATCGTATCTTATGCATGCTCTGATTTTGGATCTTTCTCTGAAGGTTTGGGCTTGGAAATGGTTAAAGTCCGAAAGTGTCGTTCGAACACTTAGATGGACTCAAGACCTTGAATTGGTGCTAGAATGAGGAAGTGAGTTTTAACTTCTATGTTGCATTCCTTCTAATAGGCTTTGACCATGTGAAGGTCATGCTTGTATGCTCCTATCTTGCGGTTTTGCAGGTCCTCAATGTGCGTATATTGCCTTTCGTTCACGAGGGTTTGAGGTGTTGGGCTTTGCGTTTTGCTTATTTCCAGTGATTTACTGGAAGCACTGGAGTTTTGAACCCCGTGATAGATGAATGAGAGCTACCTTATATGCCGATTTTGAACTCTTAATTTTGCTTCTTTGGGTTTAAATGTTGTAATTGTAGCCTCTCCTCTTACAATGGGTATTTCGCAGTCAAATGAGTTCATGTATCCACATCTTTTTGGTTTTGCTAAACACGGTGGACTATCGACAAACTTAACGCTAACATTAAATTCACTGATAAAACTTCGAGGAAATGAGCCTTATTTTCTTTTGAAACGTTTCAACGAGTTTTGAATCCTTAAACACTGACAGTATAGCTTGCCTTCCCTTTTCTACTCGCTGTTTGAGTTGCATGTAGAAGACGCCGATCCCTTTTGAGCAGTGTTCACCTTATGTCGTGTTCATAGAGAAAGCAAATCCGATAAACCTTCAATTCGTGATATCCCTGTTGCGATCACAGGGTTGTATTGGGATTTGTAATTCACATTTGTGCTGTGTCGGGCGTGGGAATTGCTAATAGAGGCAAATAGTTTTGTTTCTTGAAATACTCTTCTTCCTATATCGAGTTTTCCAGTGGGGCGTGGCTTGCTTTCATTGTGTTATTCAAGTATGCTCCTATCCCTTTCTTTCTTGCCTCCTCCTCCGTTTTGAAGCTGAAACTTGTCACACATGAAGCGTATATGTTGGACACAGATGTATTTTGGCATGCTTGGATGTTGTTCCATTTGATTTTATATTTTGAAAGCGTTGAAGTCATGCTTAAGCTAGAATTAGGTGTTGCGTTTTTTAGCGTCCTTCGCAGAATCTCCATACATTCATGCATTCATGGTGAAATGATTTTAAAAATGTAGATTTAAAATATTCTACAAAATGATACGGACAATAGAGAATTCTATAAAGTATTTTACAAAATGATACGGACAATAGAGAATTCGATAGTTCGAATTCAGTGGTGGAGACTATGATATTAATTAATATTTATAATAATCCAGACATTACTAAATGTACATGCGCTATGGAAAAACTATTGCAAATAAAGAGAAACAGTGCTGTCTCCTCCTAGGGTTTATAGTGGGAAACTGACCCTCAACCTTGGAGAAGCACAGAGCGGAATTTGCCTTGGAATAGTGGATCCACACGCTTCCTTCATATCTAGCTGGGACGGATCACCTTCAACTCTCCAATCAAAAGTGTGCAACAACTGAGCCAATGCAAGCTCAATTATAGGAATAGCCATGGAAGTCCCAGGGCATCCTCTCCTTCCTGACCCAAACGGTATCATACTGAAGTCTGATTGATCTGTTAAATTGATATGCCTGGTTTTCATGAATCTCTCCGGCTTGAAATCGGAAGCATATGCCCCCCACACATTGGGATCCCTTCCTATAGCCCATACATTTACCATTACCGTTGTTGTCTTAGGTATGTAGTATCTCTACAGATTCATGGGGAATCATTGGGGGCGCGGCTGGATATAATCGCAGAGTCTCTTTGACCACACAATGGAGGTATTTCATGGTTGCCAGATCCGACTCCTTTACTTTACCATGTTGGCCAACGATCGATTCGATTTCTTCCTGCAATCTCTTCACGCTCATTCGTGAGAGTAGAGATGGCGTTGCTCACATTCTGCTGTGGCAGCTCCCCACCAGCTACTGTTAATATTGCAGGCAGAGGGAGAGACACTCTCAGATTATGAAAAACCATATTGGATACACCCGTGACCCTTTGTAAGTAGTGCACTGAATGGGTGGAAAGGAAGAAGCGTCTGCTATATATGGATTTCACATAAATTCAGTTTATCTTCATAAAATAATAATTAATTATTAGGTTTACTCAGGACATAAAAAAAAAATTGGAGTATGAGATTTTTTTTGTTTAACTATTTGATTTGTAAAGTTTTTATTTCTTTAAATTTAAATATGTGATTTTTTAGGAGGAAACACGTTATTAATCATTAGGTCCACTCATGCAGACATCAAATTGGTGTATGAGACTCTCTCTCCAACTATTTCATGGTAAAGTCTCTATCTCTTTAGATCTAAACATGTGATTTTTAAGAGGAAACACATATCATTAACCATTAAACCCACTCACAATGTATGATAAACTACTGCAAATTTCAAATAATATGTTATTTTGAAAAAATATAAGTGACAAGTTTCAAACAATCAATTTATTTCTTTGAGAAAATTCAAAAAATATGGGTGGAAAGTCTCAAACAATTTGTTTCTTGTGAGAAAATTCCCAAAATATGGAACCCACAGCGTCCCGTAAGGAGCGATAATCATAACACACCAGAAATTTTCAACAAATATTCACACGATGTCGTCATTGGTTGAATAAACAAGATGAAGCTGCAGCTAGTCCGTGCTATGCAGCGCATTTATCGGAGGACACGTTCATGGTAGAGAATTTAACCAAGAACACGTTGGTTTATTACTGGTGGCTTTGGCTTACAAGATTGCGTAGCCAAAATCTAGGTTGGGAAGGCGGGATCGCATTATCAAAAAAAATAAAAATTAGTATCGTTATAATAAATCATTTAACTTTCGTACTTCATTTTTAGAACTTTTTGTTTATAGTTCCATCAAGTAAGACAAGGGTGCATACTTTAGATCATTTCACATGAGATATTGGATATTGGGCTCTGAGTGAAAGGTTAACCAAAACGTTTACTTATAATAGGGTAAATATTTTTCAATAGGGTAAGGATTCTTCAACACGTTTACTTACAATCTTTAACATGAGTCCTTGCAAATAATGAGTCACTGACTTTGACTTTGGTTTAGGTTTTTTTAGTATCCATTTTTAACCATTGGATTGTTGTGACATGTAGGTAGCGGATTGCATGTGTATACGGTGTGCTAGGATGAGGTTTAACATAATTGAATACTCTCGTCCCGGGTTCAATTCGAGGGGCTTTTGTGCTCTTAATTTGACAAGATTTTGAGAATGAGGAACATGAGTTACCTTGAGCAGGCCATAAAGCTTTATTTTGGGTTCAATAGTAGCTATACATCACGTGTGATGAGAACACACCAATAACTGGTAGGAGAATTCAAGAACTGCAGATTTGAGGCTTTAGACGAAAATACATTGGTTCAATAGTAGCTATACACCGCATGTGACGAGAACACACCAATAACTGGTAGGAGCATTCAAGGACAATAGATTTGAGACTTTAAACCAAAATTATACACCAATAACTTGTATAACACACTAATAATTGGTAGGTGTTACACATGATTTTGGTCACTCTAGTGGTGTCTCAATAGTGATGTATTTAGGCTCCCAACAAGGACTTTTTGCCTGAGAAAACTGGCTCATGTCTTCTTCCAAAAACATATTTTTAAGATGAGTTTGCAAGATGCCTATGGGATAGGGTGCGAGAATCCTTCATTCTCGCAGGCCACCCACACTTAGGGTGCAAACTTCTTGCAGTCTTCTCCATACATAGGGTGCGAACCTGTTTTTAAGTTTGGAAAGAAGAAGAGGTCACGAAGGTTCTAGAAGGGGATCTTCTAGAAAATGAGTTGGCATTTGTATGGTTGTCATTCTACTGACTTCTCAGATTTGGGAGGATCATCCTCATCCATGTAACCATCTCTCCTTCTCCTATATATTGAAAGGTTTCTCATGGAAAAGGTTAAGCAAGATTGAATGAAGAATTGGTGAAAGAATTGTGTGAAAAACCCTGCTAGAACATAAGCTTGAAGACTCTATTTGGTCTATCAAGAGGAATTGGATCTTCTTCATGCAAGTACAGAGAAAGTGTGTGTGTTGGAACCAAGGGTCACTGAAAGGAAGCTGGCAAAATCAAAGCGATCAAGTTGTATCTTCTACTTTCAATTAATATAATACAGTGGCATGTCTCTTTCCCATAAAGTAACTCTTACTTTATTGTGTAACTCCTTGATCATATGCATAAGTTGACATTGAATATACTTTGCTATCTTCACTTTGGTTGGTTTGTATTTTCTTGGACTTGACTTCACGAGAGCATCGGAGAAAAGCGGGAACAACAGAGACCTAAGGAAGCGATATCAAGGTATGCCACTTATTCCTTCTCTTTAGTAGATTCAATGACTACAACTTAGGGAAAGAGTCGTGTCATGTCCTATTTTTTTCTAGATCCAGGTGGATCTAGGGAGATCTGTTAGTGTCCGCACCTACCGATTTGTCCGATAACAAAATTGACGACTCCACTAGGGATGCAACCCATTTTTGGTGGTTTTTGGTGGTTTTTCCTTGGCCATTTGCTCTTAACTTACCATTTTTTCATTTCCATCAATCTTTGAGTCTTGAGGAGACCCTGATAAACTCCCTGGGTCCAGAAGTTCCTTCAAAATTTTTGTCTTTTTTCCAAATTTTGCTTAGTTTCAGGCCTTCTCGCACTGCACCCTTCTATAGCCTGCGAGAACCACTATAGTTCGCATCCTGCTTTGTAATTCAGTGTAAACTTCTCTCACTATGCATGTGTTTAGCCTGTGAGAATACACCACTGCCAGCCTGCGAACCCATTTGCAAATTTTTTGGATTAAGGTTTTTTGTATCCTCAGATGCCCAGATTTGTATGTGTGTCTGAAAAGAACTTCTCTAGCCAGTGATTGATTTTTTCTTGACTTCAAATCTCGTGAATGAGTAGTCTTCGAAAATCGAAAGATTTTCTTGTTCATTTTTTCTCAATTGTTACCTCTTGACCTTTTCTTAACAAAGATATAATCTCTGGTTTCAAAATTCGAGTGCTTGTTTGGTTGGGAGCCGGTGATCTGTTTAAAAGTTGGGATTAATTGTCTTTTTCAATTGATCATTACTTGGAAAATTGTAATCCATATGCATTTGAAGAGACTAGTCTTGTCTGTTTGTTATTTTTGTCTTCATTGAAAGATTAGTTTGGGTGTTGGTTGGGCATTTCTTTTTCATTGGTTGCTTATTTTTTCTTAGTTCCACCACTGTTGTTTGGTTTCTAATAAAGAATTAAAGACATTTTCTCTTTTTTAAGCAACTTTTTATTCGAAAATATTGGCATTCAATTGTTGAAATAGAACGAATAGAGAATTTGCATTGTTCATGATTGATTGATATTGCATTTCAGAGAAGATCATACATCGTAGTTCACATTGTTCCAAAAAACTCCTCTTTCCCTCCTGTAAATAGGATTCGTCAAACAAAAATTTTGTATCATTCATTCCTATCTATGCATTGTTGGGTCGGAGTCTCACACAACATCAGTTTCATTTTCGTCTCCTTTGAGTAACAACAACCTTTAATATTATTGCGCAATTTTAAAATTCAACTAGTAACTTTTTCTAGGACTCTTTTTACACCAACATTATCTAGGCTAGAGATTTGGAATAGGCAGTGAGACACACTCTCCAAAGCATAAAACATACAATAACATCTTGTGATAAGGAGTGTCAAATTCCATTTGCAACATTTTGTCCTAGGAATCCCTTCTCACACAAGGGTCAAACCCGAGGTTGCATTGAGATTGACAGAGTTACTCACCCTGCTTTGTTGATATCGGTGTAGAGATTGCATATATTACTGGGATCACTTGAAGATATACCCACAATGATGAGTGGAAGCCTCTCAAGCAGATTTTGGGATATATACCCTACCCTTTCATGTGGATCGGACTATCGACTGTTCCCCGAGGCATTATTGTTGTTAGTGGTAACCTTAGTAGCCTATCTTCTTAGGGTCTTACACAAGGTGACTGTGAAGGGGCAAGTCTTCACGGTACCTGGAATCGACGTTAGTCAAACTCACTCGGGCTCTTTGGATGGTATACGCACGATTATGTGTGGGAGCTTGCACCAGGGTGTAAGTTCGTTAAGCAGGTCGTCAACGTAAATTTTTCACCCTAGCCCAGCCCCTTCTTTTCTCGTCGTCGTGACGTTGGATTTCATCACTAACTAGTGACTTCGGAATTAGAAGGTCTTGTTTGTTGGGTTTTGCTTCCTAGATTTTTACTAGCACATGTTGTTTGTTTACCCAAGTTGACCATAGAATTTCCTTCGTAAGATTCTAGCTCAATCACAATTGACCTTCTACGCCGTTCATGTAGAATGCAAGGCTTACCCCTAGAAAATCTAGAAGATTCTCAACCCTTGCTTACCAACTCATCGAAGGGCTCTTCTCAATAGAGTGAAGTCCGAGACGTTGCCACTCCACAAGTGGAAGGAACTAACTCTCTAGAATGGTTCTGAATTACCAATTCTCGAGAGGACTTTCAGATTCATCCCGACTCTGAGAGACGTATTGTTCGAGTGAATTATTTCGGAGATCTAGTTGTTCAGTCTTATGGATCACCAACTAGACCTTTCATAAAACCTAAGGGTCAAGATCCTTTTTGGACTACTGGCATTTTTAGATGGGATCTCTTTGGCTCAGGAGAAGACATTGATATCATTTTCGCACCTGAGCTGCCCGGAAAATCTGATCCAGACACAGTACCTTTTACTACTTCTTATTATTTTCCTGGTACAGAAGCTCTGCGAGTTGACCACATCTTGACTCTCCCTCTACAAATGGTTCATTACAAAGATACTATGATTCTTCACACTAGGATTACCGCAACTAGCCAAGCCCCCATTGGCACACCGATTTCGCCTAGAGTCACCACAACACTTCCACCTGGATATCATGCATTGAATGCCTCTATTCCTTCTCCTACACAAATCTCATCCGAGACTCCTGGCAATTCCACTCCTTCTGGGCACCATCTTCCCAGTTTCATTCCGACACTTCCTCCACCCCCTTTCAGAATACCTCTTTCATCCTTTATCGGAGGCACTAATCTTCGTGGCACCATTCCGTCGTTCACAACGAATTACCAGATCCCTGTTGGTGGACAATTTCACCAAGGAGGCCAAACTCAACCCCCTTTTGCGGGAAAAATCCCAACCGGGACGCAACCCCCGATTGAAGGGAAACCCCCACCAAACCCACCCTATGGACAAAACATACTTCCATCCTTGGCCCAGTATTGGAATCATCTTATACAACATAATCCTCACCCAACTGGGGGGAAACAACCTCAGGCTAGCTTTGTCATACCCCCTAGTATAGGCCAACCCTATCCAGGTACGTCTAATCCTATTTGGGGCTCGAATGCTCCACCCCATGCCCCTGTTCATGGGTACAATCCTATGAATTACTTGCTTCCACGCCAACAACCGAATCTACCCGGATCTTTGCATTATATGCAAACTGCTTATGGTTCCACTGGTTTACCGATGGGACTCGCCCCCCAAAGTCACCAGTACCCGCATGTGAATAGACAGTTACCTTTCTTAGCCACCTTGGACCTACTAGATCTGTCGAGAATTTTAAATGATCCAATCCGTCACTCTCCTCAATGGCCCTCTATACCAGCCAAACTACCATGCGATATACCTAAATTCGATGGTAATCCAGGAGAGGACATGAACAATCATGTAATGACTTTTCACCTCTGGTGCTCATCCAAATCCTTAATGGATGACTCTATTCGTCTACGCCTTTTTTAGCGAACCCTCACAGGTTCTGCTGCGAAGTGGTATATAGAATTACCATGAGGTTTCTTCGCCGACTTCAACACCCTCGCTATGGATTTCCTCACTCACTACCAGTTACCGATCTACTATGAAATGGGGACTGAGATTTTGAGTTCTTTAAAACAAACCAAAGCCACTCATATCTCCAGTCACATTCATGAGTGGCGATGGAGACGACGTCTCATCAAACTCGAACTTCTCGATCAATTGTTGGCATAGTGATTCACAAAATCATTCGTGAATGAGATTGTTCGTGACATTGCCATGGGTGGAGTTGTCACAGAAGAATAGGCCATTAGTCGTGCTCAATACCTTGACCTCGTTTACTCACAAATGGGTAGTTTTTATAACTTACTCCCTGATGCGCCTCATCCTTCTACTTCCGCCACTTCAACTACTCATGTTGCTTCTCATGCAACCAACTCTGTGATTGGAACTTTCCATGCCCAACCTCATTTCGTCCAAACCTCTAGCAATAACCGCAAACCCATTTCTTCTAATGTTCAAAATGATCCATCTCCTACCCCTCCCACCGGCAAGACTTATGAGGTAAATGTTGTTCAATCTACCCCTGCCGGTAAAAACAAATCCAGAAAGAGAAAGGGTAAGAATAAGGAGGAAAAAAATAATTCGCAAGCAGAGAGAACCAAAACACCACCTGTTGACGATAGGGATAAGCGCAAACCCCGATACCCTTGTCTTATTTGTGGTGATGATCAATACACTAAGGATTGTCCATGACGAGCCGAGGTTACTAAGTTCCTTCAAGGGACCATGAAACCACCCACTCCGGTCGTATTGTTAGAACCCTTCCCTTCTCAAAAACAGGCCCAATTGGTCATTCATGACCAACCTACCCCCTCCAATACATCTTATGTCTTAATGTGTACAGGAGATTCAAAGCAAAATAATATCACACTTACCACTCGAGCCAAAGATTATACTTCCTCCAAAGAGAAGGTTGACGCGATACCTCCTTCGTTGGTCCAACCATATCCCATGACTCCACCTACCAATGGTCCTCTTCATATCGAATGATCGAGCCTCGATACAGTTCTTCTCCCTCCTCCAAAGGGTGTTGTTCGAAAATCGGCTTTCAATCCCCATGCACGTGCTGCCCAGAACTATAGTATTATCGAAGATCTGGCCCAAGCACCATCCGCGATGTCATCCCTAGAAGTCCTCCAGAGTTTTCCTATACAACGGAAGGCACTGTTGAAAGCTATTGGTGGAATCGACCCTACGGATATGAATTTAATAATTTTTTACTTGGAAGATCATATTCCAAGGTTACCCCCTCAACTCGCATTCCAAATACAAGTTATTGTCTCCGGAAAAAAAAATTGTAGAATATTTATCGACGAGGGTGCCTCGACGTGTTTCATGTCTATTACCTATTGGAAAGCCATCAGTTGATACGAGAACATTGATGTGGGTCTTCTAAAAGACTCCTTGTTAATGGGTACCTTCTCCATCCCACAACCCAATTTTCCACATCCGTTTGTCGCCTCGATCAACATGATCTCCACCTCTATTAATGGAACCCCTACATCTCATGACCCATGGATGGTACCCAACCCCAACGATCATCTTCGTTACGACGACGAAATGCCTTTGAGTCCTGTCAAATCTACCTATCATGCCATTCAATCGACAACCCCTTCTACCCCCTCTCTTGGTGATTTATCTCCAGATCCTTTCTGTGACATTTTTCCCACGGATGAGATGATTATGTCTGTTATGGAAGACACCTCTTGGGATGATGGACATCATCATTCCATCCTCTTTCTAAAACAACACACCATCGAGAGCTACCAATGGATCTCGACCCCGTCAACCGTTGTTGTCATTTCTACCGCTTTTGAGTCTACACACGATGTGTTTTCCGAAGGGAACTTAAGTAATATCTCATCCACCATCCCCCTTGACATATCCATCAAACCTGGAATTGTAAAAAATGTGCATATCGGAGCTTCGTGTTCCCCTGACGAAATTGTCACCTACAAGTCGCTTTTCAAAGAATTTCGTGACGTATTCCCCTGGAGCTATGAAGAAATGTCGGGAATTGACCCTGACATTGTGATACATGAGATTAAGACATACCCAGATGCTAAACCCGTCTGGCAACGCCTTCGTCCGGTCCACCCACATAAAGCGTCCACTATCAAGATTGAAGTCGAGAAACTTCTCAAAGCCAGCTTTATTTACCCGGTGGCTCTCACTGACTGGGTTTCCAATCTTGTCCCGATCGACAAGAAACAAGGCACAATCCACGTGTGAATTGATTATAGGGATATTAACAAAGCATGTCCTAAAAAAAACTTTCCTACCCCTTCATCGATCAGATCGTCAACGATTGTGCCGACAACGAAATCTTCTCTTTGATGGATGGTTTCTCCAGATATAATCAAATCAATATCGTTCTCGCGGACCAACACAAAACCTCTTTTATTTGTCCTTGGGGCACTTTTGTCTATCAGAAACTTCCTTTTGGTTTAAAAAACGCTAGTGCAACTTTTCAGCGTGCTGTGTCTTACGCCTTCCATGATATCAAACACATCATGCAACCATATCTCGATGACTTACCTGCTCATTCCATGTGTCGTGTAGATCATCCAATACACCTCCATGCCATTTTCCTTCAATGTCGGTTTTACCACATACGCTTGAATCCCCACAAATGTGTTTTCTGCGTTGAATCTGACCGACTTCTAGGCTTTATTGTTTCCCTTCAAGGGATCAGGGTAGATCCTTTGAAGGTTGAGGCGATTCTCAATCTCCCTCCTCCTTCTTCGCTTCGCCAGTTACAAAGTTTGCAAGGGAAGGCAAACTTTCTTCGTCATTTCATCCCAAACTATGCCGAACTAACTCTTGGATTTACGCGACTGCTCAAGAAAGGGTCTGAGTTCATATGGGATACCACTGCTAACAAAGCTTTCAAAGCTTTGAAATTGTCTTTGACACGTACACCACTTCTCTTCCCGCTTGATTACAGTCGCGATTATTTCCTCTACCTTGTAGCCTCGAAATACACCATCGCTATGGTTCTCATCTAGGAGGATGATTCTTATGATGAACATGTCATCTATTACTTGAGTCGAAGTCTTACACCTACCGAAACCAAGTATTTACATGTTGAAAAGATGGACTTTGCAGTTTTCCAAGCAGTTCAATGTTTTCGACACTATATCCTCTCTCGCAAGACTACGATGATTTCTAACTGCAACCCTATGCAACACATTCTTACACGTCAACTACTAGGGGGAAAATACTCCAAATGGATCGTGATACTCCAAGAGTTTTACTTAGAATTTGAACGTGCTAAGTGCAAGAAATCCTTAGTGTTTTCCGAGTTGATATGCGACCTTCCCTACTCTAAAACGGAAAATGTAGCAGTTGATTCATTACCTAATGAATCCCTTTTCCTGATTAGTTCCGATGATCTTTGGTACAGAGATATCATCATATATCTCCAAACCCAGACTTTCCGAACCAATTTGTCTAGTACTGACCGTCGTCAAATATGCTACCAAGCCCGTCAGTATATTATCCTCGGTGATACTCTTTATCATCGTGGGATTGACTCCATTTTTCGACGCTGCCTCACGTTTGACAAAGCTGATAAAGCCCTAAATGACTGCCATTCTGGAGCCTATGCTGGTCATATGTATGGGTATGCTATTGCCTAGAAAATCTTGCGAGAAGGGTATTTTTGGCCTTCTTTATTTAACGATTGTATAATTGCCATCTAAAAATGCCACGCTTGCCAGACCTACAACAATAAAATACGGTCACACCCTGCTCATCTTCATCCTGTGGACTCCATTGGTCCTTTTGTGAAATGGGGTATCGATTTCATGACATGTCACCCTCACTCAGCTGGGGGGCATGGATACATTATTGTAGCCGTATATTATTTTACGAAATGGGCCGAGGCGATGCCGACATTTGACAACACCAGAAAGACCACAACATTATTCATATTCAATCACATCATAACTCATTTTGGTGTTTCTAAGGCTATCGTTACTGATCACGGTAACCACTTTAGAAACTTCATGATGTCCGAACTCACTGAAAAGTTGGGTCTTCACCATGAAAACTCAACACCCTATTACCCACAAGCCAACGACCAAGTCGAAGAAATTAACAAAGTCCTCATTACCATGCTTCGACGAATGATAGGGATTCACAAAACGAGTTGGCACACAATGTTGTTTTCAGCATTATGGGCTTACCGGACATCCGTTAAGTCTGCCACCAGGTTTACACCATTCCAATTAGTCTATGGTCTAGAAGCCATCCTGCTGATTGAATGTGAGATACCCTCCCTAAAACTAGCCATCGAACTCCTCCCAAACACTTCTGCTGAAGAAGAACGTCTATTGTATCTCATGCGATTAGACAAAACTCATCGCAATGCCACCCTAGTCATAGAAGCCCAGAAGAAATACGTCAAAGCCCAATACGACAAACATGTCAAGCCTCGTGTTTTCTCTGAAGATGATCTAGTTCTCCTTTACGAACAAGATAGGGATATGCTAGGAGGAGGAAAATTCGAAGCTATGTGGCAAGGTCCTTATATCGTTAGACGAGTTTTGGAGAAAGGAGCTTACAAGTAAGTGGATTACGATGGTATCCCTTTGAGTGAACCCAGAAATGGGTTGTACTTAAAGAAGTACTATGCCTAAGATCACCTATGCATGAGTGCTTGT
>SNQJ01S0004002.1:129862-140369 GCA_010110895.2 Picea sitchensis | reverse complement strand
CTAACAAAACACATAAGCCTACAGCTTATACAAAACTTGGCTCACCAGCCTATAGAACATATTTACAATTCTTTGCATCTAGCATGATCTGTAACGGGGCTCGGCCTTGGGGACACTACATCTACTCTCATGATCGGCCAATAATACGAATTTATCAGCTGTGAAAATGTCTTATCATGACCAAAATGTCTAGCTAAGCCTCCATTGTGTTTCTCTTTCATCAAATTATCTCTCATTGAACATTTCGGTATGCACAGTTGGCTTCCCTTGAATAGTAATCCATCCTAGATCAAATATTCAGTCCATGGGCTTTTGTCTCCCAAAAAAGGATTCTCACATGATTTATAAGCTTCCTTAAAATCTGCATCTTCTTTATACATTTCCTTGAGGTGTCTAAACCCTAACATCTTCACTTCAAATTCCCGTACAATCAAACTCCTCCTGCTCAAAGAATCCACAACTTTGTTAGCAGTTCGAGCAATATGTTTAATAACAAAAGTAAAAAATTTCATAAATTCTACCCATTTAGCATGTCTCTAATTAAGCTTTTATTGCCTGGTAATAAACTGCAAAGCTTGGTTATCATTGTACAACACAAATTCTTTAGGAATTAGATAGTTTCTCCACTTCTTGAAATCTTGAATCACTGCATAATTTTTTTTTTCATATGCGGAATACTTATTCTTGGTGTCATTCAGCTTCTCAGTGAAATAAACAACTAGCCTATTATCCTGATGCAATAATGCTCCAATGACTAATCCACTTGCATCACATCTCACTTGAAATGTTTTTCCAAAATCTGGTAACACTAGAATTGGTTGCTCTGTGATCTTCTCCTTAAACACTTTGAAACTTTTTTTAGCCTCCTTTGTCCAATTAAAAGAATTGTGTTTCTTCTTCACAGTGTCCAGCATGGGCGTACATATACCATTGAAATTTCTAATAAACTTTCTATAAAACCTTTATAACCCATGAAAAGTTCTTACCTCAAATATGTTGTTTGATGATGGCCATTCTTTGATTTCTCTCACCTTTTCTGGATCCATCTTCAATTCATTTGAAGAAATCACAAAACCCAAATATATGAGTTCCTTCTTCATAAAAGATATGTTCTTCATATTTCGCAGCAATTTCTCTTGCTGCAACTTTTCCATCACTGATGTCAAATGTATTAAGCATTCTCCCTTTGTCTTACCGAAGATTAGTATGTCATCCAGATATACTATGACATATTTTCCTATGAAGTCTTTCAATAATCCATTCATCAGTCTCATAAATGTGCATGGTGCATTTGTCGACCCAAATGGCATGACCAACCATTCAAACAATCATTCTTATTTGATGATACCACTCTTCAAGTCTATCTTGGAAAAATAGCTTTCTCCACTCAAACAGTTCATCAAATCAACCATCCTTGGTAAACGAAATCTGTACCTAATGGTTATCTTGTTAATGGCTCGAGAATTTGTACACATTCTCCATCCTCCATCCTTCTTTGGGATTAACACAGTTGGTACTGCACATGGGCTTAGGCTTTTCCTGACTAAACCTTTATCCAACAACTCTTGGACTTGATTTTTGACTTCCTCATTCTCCCTAGGTGTCAACCTGTAAGCTTCTTTGTTTGGTAAAATATCTCTTGGAATAAGGTCAATATGATGGCTTATACTCCTAATGGGTGAAAATGAGTGAGGTAACTCATCCACTACTATGTCATCGATTTTTTCTAACAGTTCGTGGATTTCTTCAGGAAAATCTTCCACATAAGTATTTGTAAGGATAACTCTAGGCTTCCTCACTACAACAAACTGTATTTATTTTTCCTTATTGACTTCATTCAAGAGTTCCTTCCCACTCATAAGAAGTATACTTGAACTAGATTCCCTCTTTTTTTCTTTGTCTTCTATGGGTAACAACATGTGTTTCCTACCATTCTTTTCTAGGGTATAAATATTCTTTATTCCATCAGGAATAACTTTTATGTCAAACTGCCATGGTCTCCCCAATAAAATATGACAGACATCCATATGAATTACATCACATAATATTTCATCTCTATAACCTCCTATTTTGAATTCAACTTGGCATTTCTGACTTACCATTACTTGATGTCCTTTTTGCAAACATGATACCTTGTATGGGTTTGAATGTGCAGCTGTCTTTAGCTCCACTTTCTCCACCATCTCTGTGGATACTAGATTGTTAGTGCTCCCACTGTCTATGATCACCTTGCAAACACTATCTTTCCTCTTGCAAGCAGTTCTAAACAAACTTGTTCATTGAATTGGTTCCTCTACCTCCTTCTCTGGTTTAATAAGAATTTTCCTCATCATGAGGTTCTTTGCTCCTTCTGCTACTTCTTCTTCCACATGCTTCTGTGCTTCGGCAATGTGTTCTTGACCTCCTCGTTCTTTCTTTATCTTGGGACATTCCCAAGAGTTGTGCCCTGATTTTCCATAGGTATAACATCTAACTTCACCTCCTCTGGCTCTTCCTCATCCTCTTCCTCTGGAAAAAGAGCTTCTTCCTCTATGTTGTCCTTCCTTAGAACTTCCACCTTTCTCATGGTGACTATGTTGTTTTTCATCTTCGTGATTCGACTTCTGAATCTTCTCTCTAGTGGTTCCCTTACCTCTGCTTGAATTTCTGCCTTTGTTTCATTGGCTTTGCTTCCTGGTAAATTTTTATTCATCTTTCAAGGCTTCTTGATAAGCATTCTAGACTTTAATAATAGACATCATGGTAATATCCTCTTGTATTTCATATCTCAGCCCATTGATATATCTGGATTTTTTCTCATCTTCATTCTCTTTCTGTCCAACCCTTATGTTCAGTATGTAAAATTCCTCAGTGTACTCCTTCACTAATAAGCTCTTATTTCTCAGGTTTTGCAATATTCTGAACATATTGATTTGGTAATCGTTTGGGATAAATTTGGCTTTCATCTTGGCTACCATCCTATCCCAACTTTTAATTTTCTTCACCATTGCTCCTGCGTTCGGCTTGTAGTTCATCCCACCATAGCGTTGCATTACCCTTCAGTCTTATCACTGCATGCTTCACCATATTCGCTTCTTCGATATATTCATAATCAAAGTACTTTTCCATAGCATGTACCCAATATAACAATTCTTCAACTTCCAAATTTCCTTCATACATTGGTACCTCAATCTTCGCTCTGGCTCCTATCTTTGAAACAAATTTTATTAAGTGATCTTGTGAAGTATCCTCTGCTACATTTTCTTCGACTTCTATCTCTTCGATCTCATATTCACTGATATCTTCAACATCTGGTTCTCTCCTCTACGTTGTTTCCATGGCGTCCAGTCTCATTCGGAGTCACCTCATTTCCTCTTCCATTTATGCATTCTCTCTATAACTTCTGGGTGGCATGATTCCACTACATCACCTTTTGGTGCCTATGAACATAAATTAAATTCTTGATACCACAATTGATACCAACTTACCTCCTTTCTCCTTTGCTTGTTGTCTACAAACAATCTCAATATCAATTCTTATACCACCTAATGCAACCTCCCTACTCCCTCGTAGGGCTACATGACCTTCTGGTTAAGGATCTCTAATTCTTAAGTCAAATGACCCTCTAAAACCTTAATGGTCTCCTTCTGTATCTAAACGCAGGCTCTTTCGGCTCCTTGGTGCAGGTCTAACAACACCTGCAACCTTCCCTTTCACTCTCCTATGAAATCTGAGAGTACTGGGCGTTAACTCTTTTTCTGATAAGCCCCCTCTCTAAGTGACCTTGGGCAGCGACTTCACGTGACCACATGATTATGGCCCGCACTCAATGTTTTAAAGTCCACACACCTCATACCCCCAAAATGCTACAAAATTGTTGATCTCTTGATCTTGAGGATATTGTCTGAACTAGCGGTTCAGATATGCGCGTATTAAGTCTACAGACCAGATCCTCCCCTTCTCGATCAACGGTCAATATCTCTTCGCGATTGTGGACTTCAGGGTTTTTAAATCTCAAACCTTGCTTTATTTCATACTTCAACCTCCCAGAATTGAAGATCTATGGACACCTGTCCTCCAATCAACAGTCTTGCCTTCACTTCGGGTGTTTGTCCTTTCAACTCAGATCAACGATCCTATGACCCCCTTCTCGATCGACGGTCGATATATCCTTCAGGTCTTCAAACTTCTGAGATCTCAAATATCGAAATGCACCCTTCTTCCCAATGCCTTTTATTCGAAGGATATAATGCATTGACACGTGTCCTTCTGATCCGACGGCTATGAATCACTTCGGGACTTTACCCAGAGTCCACGGATTCATGCCACGTATCCTCTAAATTTGGCGGTCGAGATTTACTTCAGATCTTTAGGATTCAACAATATTAGATCTCAACTGAAACCCCGCTAAACTTTACCCTGATCTTGCGATCTGTTGACAATTCTCCCCTTGCAGATCGACGGCTCTCGACTCTTCGGATGTTTGGGCTTCGGATGTTTCAAACTTTCACCTTTTCCTTCCTTTGGATTTCATGACCCACCAACACGTACCCTTTTGGATCCAACGGTCCAGATTTGCTTCGACTCTCCGGATCTTCGTGCTTCGGGAATCTCAATTTTCAAGCTTGCATCCTCTTGAGCTTACGATATCTGATGGCTCATATTCACTTGGATGATCTGACGGCTCAGGTCCACTTTGGATGATCGAACAACTGATATTTCACTTTGGCTTTCTGGCTCTTTGGGCTTCAAAAATATGAAGTCTGAAACCTTGATAGGTTCTCTCCCTTGTGTGTGCGAAGCATTAAGGCTCGTGCACCTTACATAGATCATAAGGTTGTTTATCCCTTACTCTATGATCCAACGATCACTGTCGCTCCTCCTCCTAAGCTTCTGATTTCTTCCGACTAGAAGATTATAAGTCTTCAAAGGTTTCAAACCTTTGCTCCTCCTACGAGTCTGACTCTTGGATCTCGTCAACACTTATGAAACTTTTTATCCCTTCTGAGCTTGATCCTTAAAGGATTTTACTTCCCACGCACTCCTTGTGTTCTTAAGATTTCGATAACCCAGATCAAATGATTTCTTGAAGATAAATTATTCTCGCCCACCTGGTGTTCCTCTGTTCTGGTTCTTCAGCGCTTGGTCTCTTCTTGACACTGTGCACACATTTCACCTGGTCTAAATTCCCTTTGTTCTCTATGAACTCCTCTGAGTCAGTATGAGACTCAATCGACTCACTCCTTGCGTTCAATATGCACACCTTGGATATGAGTTTCAGAAGAGAACCAATTGAAACTTATCCAGTTTTTTCCTGAACTCATATGATCAAATATTGAACAATCACACTTGAACGAAATGAATTGAATCACATACACACAAAATATAACATTCATTCAATCACACATTCAAATGAACATAGTCCAAGGATTTGGGACAATTTTGTCTATTCTATTCATTCATGAAAACAAATTACATATATTGTAGATCTCCACTGTGTCTTTCTTCTACTCTACTGTGTTCTATTGATCTCTATGTCTATCACATAATTCTCCTTATTCTTTTACAATACAACAAAAAACTATCTAAGGACTGGCTCCATAAGCTCTCGTCGTCTTGTCTGCAACCTATCCTATCACCTCTTAGAGGTGACCTACTTTGTCCTATTACAATAACTAATAGTTATTGCTAGATAAGAGTCAATACTCCATATCTGCAACCCCTTACAGTCCTATACGACTTTACAAACACGACATATTTAAAAATGTTCGTTTAAAAAATATCTCAACAAATCGATTTACTTTTGAGTTAATTTTTTATTTGAAACTCTCTCATGTTGAGATGTCATTCCTTTGCCTCCATGCTTGCGTCTTTGACTTTGAAGGAGATGCTCCTGCATCATTTCCTCTCTTCATTGTATTCATAAATAACTATAACCATGTTCATTGGTAAATTAAAACATAGTCCTTGATACCTGTATTCATAGGCATATTAAAATACCCCTCAACTTCTATTACTTTTGAGTAATTTTAAAACACTTAATATGAAGAATGGACGTGGTAAGTTGTTGCCTAATTAGTGAACCATAGTAGTGTGATACTATATTTACATTAAAAGTACATGTAAGTAGTTGCATGCATGAGAATAACTAATGTTTATTTTGATAGTGATAAATATATCACAATGTTTGGAGTCTCACTAGAGTCCTTTGTATCATTAATGATTGTGATAGTGGATGTTTTACTTCATGGATGTGTTTACCATTTTAATTATTGGTTATGAATTTATGTGCATGTGCATGTTGATTTATCTATCACAATGTTTGGAGTCTAACTAGAGTTCTTTGTATCATCAATGATTGTGGTAGTGGATGTTTTACTTCATGGATGTCTTTACCACTTTAATTCTTGGTGTTGAGTTTTATGTACATGTGCATGTTGATTTATCTATTGCGTTAGTTTAGATGTTTTATTCTACTAATTTTTATCTAGATTTTTAACAATTGGTATGAGACTCAACCTTTTAGATTGTGACTCCATCCTTACAATTATATAAAGGTGGGGTGAATCATGTAGTAAATCATGTAGTAAAAAATACATGGATGTTTGCTCAGTGGTGGTGTTGTGCATCTTGATTTGGTGAGTGATAAATATGGTTATTTAAGGACATAAAATTTGCATTGAATGCATGTGCACACTTCTTAAGAGGACAACAAGTTTTTACAAAGAGGGTTTCTACATGGGCATTATGCATAGCATGTGTCTATAGGTTGCAATGAGAGAATAAAGTGGAGATTGTTGTTCTCTACCAAAAAATAACTCATGAAGAAGCACAAAGTTAGAGTAATTTCCATGTTCAATGTTTTTTATTTTTTCTTATTGAATGGATCTTGTCTGCTAACAATTGTGTTAAATTTGTTGTGACATTGTCATATTTGAGAGGAATAATTGTGTGGTTGAATACACAATGAATAGACAAGATATTGTTCACTAGAAATCCTTACACTATTTGAAATGAAGGTTATTAGAGGTAGATTATGGGAATGCAATTGTGTAATCGATCTCCAAGAAGTGTATGGTAACATTATTAGATGCTTTGTGTTGTTGAAAATATTCCACATGTCATTTCTCTCGAGTTAATGGAAAAACATGATGGTCTTGTAATAGCACATGTATTTTTTTTTGTAATTATGAAGCTCCACCTTTGGAGTGATAAATGAAGCATGATTTGATGATGTAAATGACATATACATCTAAGAACTGATGTTTCATACATAACCCTTAAAATTTTGTTCTTATAGGGTATGTATGTACATGTCTGTTTAGGCATAATTGTACCCTTCTTGTTTGATAGATTGTTAGGAAGAGCACCAACCATGTTGGAAATGAGGCTTGTATTCATGTAAGAAAAGATGTAATCCTGTATTGAGTTTCTTATTAAGAAAATGGCTCAAGAGCCTTGTGAAGGCTAATGTGAATAGTCTCGAAGCAATTGTGAGCTCCTAAAGTCCCTATCTGAGAGACTCTTGGCCAACCTAGTGCACTGAAAGCCCTAATAAATGAATGGTACATCCTAAGGGGCTGTGAGCAATGGAGGGGTACATTCCTTGGGTTGTGCGGGTTATGGGAAAGAGAGTTGGTAGATTGGAACTATTGATGGAGTTTGGAACCTGGGTTTGGGGTTGTTGTGTGTTGAGAGTGGATAGTGAGAGGGATGGATGTCCTTGTGGGCTCATAGCATCATATTAGGGGTGGCCTGTGTTGATATTTGGAGCAAAAATGCCTATGGCTCGTACGTTCATCCTTCGTATCCAACAAATTGGATTGTATTTATAAACATATAATTGTTTTGTTGTTTTATTACGATTATTCCACTGTGTAAATGATTATTGGATGTTGTAAGTTTATTATGTGATTTTTGAGTGCATTCATGTTTTTATAAATGTTGTATATACATGGGTAAATCATCATATTGTTTTGTTGTAATTTTTTTATGAGCTTTTTTTTTAATTTTCTTCTAGTAGGATAAGTTATTTTTCATAGTGGCAGGACTCAACATGGGTGTTGGGTTGGGTATGTTACAATCCTTGAACATGTAGAATCGGTTAATACTTTTCTTCGTGATCTTTAAGTGAGATGATTATGATATTGCAATTATTGTAGCATATACCTCCTTTATGAAAGTATTCCTTCACTAGGATGAAAGAAAATTTTATGATGGGAGTCTAACAAAAGTTGATTATAATATTGTATCCAAAACAAGTGTTTGTTATTGGGAGAATTTGGAAAATGAAACTTCAATTTGTCGTGTGATTCACATGTTAATACGTGTGTGCAATACATGCAAAGAATATGTAGTTCTGTGAGAGTATATATGATGGGAGTCTAACAAAAGTTGATTATAATATTGTATCCAAAACAAGTGTTTGTTATTGGGAGAATTTGGAAAATGAAACTTCAATTTGTTGTGTGATTCACATGTTAATACGTGTGTGCAATACATGCAAAGAATATGTAGTTCTGTGAGCGTATATTTAGCATAAAAATTCCATACAAGTAGTTGTATGTAGGGAAAAATTTAAGGATGAAATTTTGTCCATGGGTAATGTTAACCTAATTAAAAGAATGATTGGATGAATTTTTTGTATTATAATATTTAAGATAATTTATATTTAAATTTATATAATATATGATATAAAATGTTGTAATATTTAACATGTAGAAACAACATATCCATTTTTCCCTCTTTTTTGGTTTAAATACTACATGATATTCACAAAATATGGTCCATTCTCAACTACAAAGACCAAATTTTTATAGCATAGTAGGGCTCATTCTTTTCCTACGATTCATTGATTCATGGGAAATGGAAGTCAAATTTTCGCATTCTAATTCTATTAGGTTGAGCATGAAATTTTTTTTTTTTTTTTGGCATAANATTAGGTTGAGCATGAAATTTTTTTTTTTTTTTTTGGCATAACATTAAATATTATGCATATACTTACTGGGGTCAATAAATATTCCAATGCTTGGCTTCTACTAGAATTTATTGCTTCCAAAAAGAGAAATCTTGGAGCTCTAGTGTTTTTAATAATTGAATGAAGACATGCATTTTGCAATTCGATTGGTGATGGGTTTTATTTATTCTTAATAACATATGAAATCCCTAGAATGGTTACACATAGTGTTTATAACTTTTGACAAATGATTATCCATTTAATTATGCATGTTATGCTTTCTAGGAATGTTCTTTTTAATTATCTTATGAGATATGATTATTGGATGTCATTGACTCAAGATATTTTCAAAGAGATGAGGGACATATTGATGTACTTGCATTTCTATGATTATATTATAACATTTCATTTTTTTTAAGAATTGGAAACTTGGAGACGTTGTGATGGTTTTTGATGGCCAAAGATGTAAATGACCATTCTATTTCCCTCTTTGAGTGTCAAATTATGGGCTTTTGTGATTGATTTGTTTATATCTACGTATAAATTAACTTCTCTATGAAATTTATAGAACATAAATAAATCATAAAGTTCAAATTGATTCGAAGAAAAAAGCATAACACATATTTACTTAAATGTCTTTTCCATATGCATGAATAAATTCTGAAACATGGGTCACCATAAATAGAAACCACTATGATGTCCATAGAAAACATATGACATCTAGTTTGCATCACTTCTAAATCCATTCTATCTACTTCTAAAACCAAGAAAATCAACACACAATAAATGAGACTGTTGTCCTCTATAAAGAAAACACTATCAAACAACAACTATAGAAACTAATTGCACTTGTCTAAAATACTTATATTAATATGGAAACCAACTGGTTAAAAGAAAGATACTAGATGCACATGACTTCTTACCCACTCTCATAGATTTGTAGATGCCTAAAAACCAAACGTCTTGCAGGTCACCAACCGCAACACCTGTAACTTTGCAAAGAACCTCTCCTTCCTAGCTTATAGTGGACTATACTCTCACCAAACACAAATAATTTAATAATTAATTAGAATAAAATAATACAATTAAAACTCCATGTAATTCGAGAAATATATCTCAAAGATTCATGCATATAGTAGACAAAAATCGCTTCAAAATTTTTGTGTCGTACTAAATTTAATGAAGAATTAGAATAAAATAATTTATATATATTTCTTAAAATAATTCTATTTATTGTATATTAATTAAATATGCATATTTTCTCACCCACAACGTTAAATGTCACCAATTTCCAACTAACACAGTACGAATCTTAAGAAACCGTGATGGTCTTGGAACTTTGAGACTCGTACATGCACTCGCTCCAACCATCCTCTAAACAAACATAACTAAATTTCCCATTCAATTTTCATCGCTTCCTTAATAATAAGATGTTTTGAAGGATCGACATAATAAAGAATAAATCGCTCCTAACAAAGTTAAACTTTAGAAATAAACACCAAATTTTTTGTCAACACAAAAACAATTGCTATAATCCTAAACCTTTTGATATGAACTAATAAACTAATGCAT
>SNQJ01S0004002.1:54403-129855 GCA_010110895.2 Picea sitchensis | reverse complement strand
AAAACCAACAAATGCATTATATGAATAAGCGAATACATTACATAAATTAAACCAATTCCTTACATAAAATGAAAGCATTGTATATAATGAATGTGTTATAAATAAAATCAAATGCATTATAAAACCAACGTAGTATAAAATGAATGAATTATAAATTTAAAAAATAATAAATTATGAACAAGTGCGATTACTATGTCCTTGTTGTTTAGAAAATTGAGATGTGATTGATAGCAATGGTTATGCTAAATACCACTAATCTATTCGTTAATATCCTGGGCAATAATCATGTTTGTGAAAATGGCAGTAAGGTGGTTGTCATGCAATCCTTAATTCCTCAGTGTTAAGTCTATATAACAATGGGGAATTGAATTGAATTGAATTGGCACCTTTTATATTCACTCTCCTTAGCTCATTCATATACAAATATACTTTAGTCCTATCATTGTTTATGTCACTGTAACATCCTATCATTGTTTATGTCACTGTAACATCCTAAGTTCAACTTTTCAAATTCTTACACATTTGGAACTTCATTTGGAGCTTGAATCAAGTGGAGTGAAAGAAAACATTCATTCATGCTTTCCACCCTCCATCTGCAAAGTAGGTATGGCTTGATGGAAGGTATAGGGTTGTTGTGGATCGAAGAGTTACTAACCCATTAAAATTATCATATAACCTTTAGTTTATGGGTGAGCTTAATATTTTATGTTAACATTTGAAATTATTTTTTCATAGGAGGTCAAGTCATCTCGCTTTGAGCTTTGTAGTCACATGAGTTATCTATGGAATGGCCCCTTTTGGGCCACATATCATGATCAAGGAAGAGGTGGTTGGTGTTAGCCATTTTTCGACACCTACATAATTATGTTGCAACATTAGGGCGTTACCCAAGAAATTGTTGTGTGTTGATTAGTATACTATTTCATGAGAGATTGCTAGGTTTTTGTTCTATGTATGCACCAAACCTTACCTCCACATGTATACATCTATGGGAATGGATGGACACATCTCTTTTATATGTTAACCAGATAATTGGTAGACATTTTAACATGTTTGAATGGGATGGAGGGGTAGGTTACTTGATTAGTGGTTCAGAGAAGATGGTTTGGTATAAGTGTAAATCCTCTCTTCATCTATTTGACCCCAATTAGGGAAAGAATGGAGTTTACTATGGTGGATGGTTTAATCTATCCAAATTTAGATAGGGATTTGTAAAGGTTTAAGCTAGGCTAGATCAGATCTATGGAAAAACAGGATGATATATCCTATTCTTGGAATATGCATTGGGTTTATGTGTTTATTATAGTTACAATTTTTAAGATCGCCTACTCATTATGAATTCTATTTCGGCACGGCATGTGATGGACTCCAAACCTTCACCTTTTCTCAAGCTTAATGTTTCACATTTGGAGTCTACCGATTTTCATGGTTTGGTTTATAGTATCTAGAATATTATTCATCATCCTAGGGGGGACAAAGGGTGGATTTTATGGTGGGAGGTAGCCATTTGTTGTACTATGAAGTTTATCAGAGGATAGGGTCGCATGAATAGCTAGAAGTGTAGGAGAGAGCTTTAGGAGGCTCGAAAATAGTTAGAAGAGGTGTGTATTCTCTTGGAGGACCTACATAACATAACCCTACAAGAGTATTCAACTTGGTTTTGGAAGATGGTTCACAAGTAGGAGGAGCATATTGCTAGAGGGGATCAATTCAAATCTTGACTACGATGGGTGAAGGAGGGTCATGAGGGATCTAAGTTCTTCTTTGACTTCTTGAGGTTTAAAGTGGTAGATGACAAGGTTCCTAGTCTATGTAGATAAGATGGGATGCTTAAGGAGAACCCTGCAAATATTTATATCTAATGTATGTTTAGTGGACACTTTCAAAAACTTTTCTCTGATTACCACTTGTTAGAGTCAATTGTGGTTTCTAGGGATGCTTGCTATAGATTGGTTTCTCACAAAGTATTGATTAGAAATCCAAATAGATTGGAAGGATATTTTATGAAAGATGAATTTTTGGTTTCTCTCTCTTCAATGAAAAATAGGGAGTCCTTAGGTATTGATGTTTTTTAATTTGAGTTTTACAAGGTGACGTGGGACATAATGGGGGATGATTTTTGCAATCTTGCACACAAGTTCTTTTCCATGTGGAGTATTTCAAAAACACTTAATCAAGGACTCATCAAGCTTATTTTGAGTAATACATCTAGATATTTTATTGGTGAGTGGTGGATGATAACTTTATTGAGCATTTTTAATAGAAGTATGGCTAATGCTTTAGCGAGGAGAGTCCTATAAGTGGTCCAAAAAAATGTTTGTTGATAGAAAAAATGATTTGTACATGGAAAAATTATTTTAGATGTAGTCTTGTCATCTAGGGAGGCCATGGAGTGGTCTAGGGACTCTATTAAGAATTCACTTTTCCGAAAAATCAAATTTGACAAAGCATATGATCATAGTGATTAGTCACTTATCACTGATATGTTGACTATCCTTGAGTTTTCCCAACGTTCTGCTGGTATCATTAACACATTTTTTACATGTGTCTCCTCTTTTGTTTTAGTGCATAATGTCTTGTACCCATGCATCCATATCCATAGGTATTTTAGACATCTTGCAAGTTTTGACACAACACACATTGATTTCATCCCAACATGTTGGAAAAATAAAGGGACAATTCTGTTTATGTGATATCATTTATGCTCCTCATAATTTCAAGATTTCAAGGTCCTTCAACTTCAAGAGTATTTGGATATCCTGGAAGAGGGTAGTACATCTGGTTTGTTGGTAGTGTTAATGTACTATATTGGGTTTAGGTCTAGTCAAGTCACCAATTTGGAATTGGAAGCATGAGGGTACATGCATATCTAAACTCCCTCGTTTTTAGGAAAGGAGGATTAGAAAAAATATTGTTTTGGATAATCTTTGTAATTTCAATTCTCATTCTTGGAATAACTCACGTTCCATGTCTAGGGATTTTTCATTATATTCTATGGATTGACCTACCTTCATGGAGTTTATTGGGCTCATACCCCAAGAGGATATTTTTAAGATGAATATTGATATGACCGGTCCTTTTTGGAAAGATTGGGAGTGGATTTGCAGACATCCCTTGACCCAATATGATTTCCATAATCTCTAATCTATTTTGCATCAACGACATGAATTATATCATGTTCTTAATTCCAAATGGATTTATTCAAAAGCATAGAGCCATTGTATTTGGTGGTTGCATGTTGTCTAGTTGATTTGAACTTCTTATAAGATTTGGGTTTTTTCTTCATTGGTGACCTACCCAACTCTCCCGTCCAAATATCGTCCCACCAAAAGTGGCCTTTCTAATGTGCTTTGCTTCTATTGCTTGAATTTAAAGTTAGTGAAGCACATCTTCTTGGAATTGTTTTTTGCAAGATCATGATGGGATCAATTTCAATCTCAATTGACAAGCATTCTTCAAGGGAATTTCCATTGCAAGGAAAATTTCTTTAGTGATTCTAGATCAATGATCCTAGATTCCTTGACTGGTATATGGAACTGTTTGAGAGTTTATGCTTTGTATATCCTTTGGAAACTCTGTTGCATGTTCTTTTTTTAGAATAAGGTTAGTTCTCAATCCGTTTTTTTCTCAATTATTGCTAGTTAAGGTACTTATGCAACTCCTTTGAAAAGGGGCATTAATGATTAGAGATGCCAAATTGTTAGATATAGCTTCTTTTTCTAATTTATTAGTTGTTTTACTAACCCTAAGAAGGAGGATATCATGTTCATGGTATATGTGATTTTGTCTTTTTCATGTTTTCCTATTCATTGATGTAAATAATTTTCTATTTGTATGAAAAGTATCCTTAAAAATTATATATTTTAGTTATTTTCAAAATAAATTTGAAATTAAAGATTTGTACCTAAATTTAGAAACACTTGTTATTTATAATATAATTGTATATCCCTAGGTTGAACCTAGTTGTAAATGTAAATACAAATATGTGTAAGTTGGTGAGTTGTTTGATATCATTTTTTGTATGCACCTTCCATGGTATAGTGCACGCATGTACTATGCAGTAAAATGAGGAAGTGTGCACATTCCAGGATACCGCGCACAACAACTTAAGTGTGCACGATTTTGAGGCTAGGGAGCCTTTGTGTATATGTTATTTTTTATAGCCTGGTGAGCCAATTATTATAATCTAGCAGGCTTATGTTTGTATTAGGCCAGAGAGCCTATATGCTAAAGGTGAGTGTGCCTATTTTTTTATATGTCTCATCATTAATATAAAATACATCGTTGTACGCAGACCGACCACGATAAAAGAGTATGGGGGGCTAAACTCAACTAGTTAGGGAAAGGGGGGGATAAAATTTAAGGAAAAGGGGATAATCTAGAGAGATAAAGCCAAAAATGAATATTATATTAATATTTCTTAAATCACAAATTATGGATAATTATTTTATCCTAAGTTCTAAAGTTGGGGACAAGTGGGCCAAAGTAGCTCCCAACATGAAAAGTGTCAAGTTGGGAACATGCATACATATAGTTTGGACTTAGTTCATTTTCCATTCATTCAGTCATCCATTCAATCATTCCATCATCATTCACACACTCAATGAGCTATCCTTCGTACCTTCCTTTCACTATACCTGAACTTGTATCCATAACCATACCTATTTGTGTACCTAGTTAGTTGGTGAGTTGGATTAAAGAAGCGGGTTGGCAGGCCCATGGGATATTGAAGAGGCGGGTTTTCAAGCTCGTGATAAATCTCTTTGGGTGAGATAATTGTTGGAAATTTATTTCTGAAGGTGCTAAAATGAAGCTATAGGGATATGAGACTTCCTTTTCGGTATGTCGTTCAAGCCCATAAATGAAGTGGGGCAGTCGAACGATTGTCGAGCAGAGAAGGGGCAGACTTCCTACGGTGGGACAGGCATGTGGGGAATGAGGGACTGTAGGCTATTAGTTTGAATTGGAACCCATGATGAAGTCTTTCTTGTTGTCTATGATGCATCATCCTAGTTAGGATCCCCTTTACCCGGGTGGAGTTTAGTCACAGATCGGGGGTGACCCACTGCTGAGAGTGATGAGAAGTGTGGTCTAAGGGTGGGAGGTTCATGGAAGGCCTACATGTAGTTGGTGATATTCTTACCAAGATAAATGTCAATTGTGTGATAAATTTACATGTTGCATCACGTGTTTATTTTTATGGGTTTATCCTATGTGTGGTTATAATTGTCTTTATATTTATGAGTATTGCCTTTATATGCTGCATGTATATGTTTATTTTTATTTTAGTATGAATCTGTGCATTTATAGAATGTATTTGTCTATTTATGTTTTATATATAGAGTTATGCAAGAGTTCTATGTGTATATATTTTAATTGCATGCAATTCGAAAATTTTATGTGCCATAGCTCAATTGGGTGTTGGGTATGTTACAGTATGTTGAGAAGAGAATAAAACCATTTTTTGGAGTAGCATGGCCTGACCTGGGTGGTTGGGGATGTTACAATAGTTAATTATGAATAATAGTCTAATTTAAATTATGATCGTAATCGGTTTGTCCTCATATCCCAAACCTAATTTAATAGAATTCAAGAAACTTATCACATCAGTTAACCATTTCAGAAAAAACCCTAAAAAATTCATGTGAGCATAATCTATCTCTCCTCATACCTCAAACCGAATTTAAGGAACCACTGAATTCAAGAAATTGTAGAGGAAGAAGAGAAGCAATATGCCTAGGCAATATGCCTTAAACTTTAAATATGCTAAGATTCGTATAAAGGATTGTGTTGCAGAATGTTTTCTTGATTTGATGGTGTTTGTGCTACAGATTATTACTCAATGCATTTCTCAGAAATATGTTATTCACTATTTCACAGTATGCATTTCTAAGAAATTTTTCATTCACTTTGCCATCCAAGCATTTGCAACAAAGATGTTAGTCACTTTGTGGTACTTGCATAATATAATGTTTTTCAAACCTTGAAACAAACTTCACCAATGCAACAAAAAATATTACATTAGGCTTGAGTGTCAAGTATCTGTGAATCTTTATCTTTTTTGTTGTTAAATTTTCTGGTAGAGGGTGTCGATGTTAAAAATATTAAGATTAGACACCTGCAATATTGGAAAAAAATCATATAGAAACACGCTTATATTCTAACAGAGAAGAGAACATGTGGAAGAAGAGTGTTTTCATTGAGTATTATAGGATACTACTTTGGTATGTGTGGTATGATAGACTATGTTGTGAATGGTATAAGAAGCAACGAACACAACTTCAAGCCAACACCGATAGTTTTCCCTGCACAGTACTATATCAAACTTCCATTAAATTAAAACCCTAGTGAGTAGTGATGATCTATCTAATGGAGGAAAATCCTTGTGATTGATCAAACACAAACATACCCAAAGATTTTCATATAGGAGAAAAGATATGAGAATTTACAAAAATACCATTCATGTCTTTACACTGTTTTCTTTCAATCATTTGGATGACTAGAATTGCAAAATGTGGTGATTAAAAAAGAATTTGAATGACGAGCACAACTAGCTAGGGATCAGAGTTGCATGTATCGATGATGACTTGAATGGGTTGTATTGGAGATATGACCTTCCCCACTCAAATAATAGGTAGTGGGCATACTTATTTAAATTATATATGCTTTATGTGGTAATAAGGAGATGCCTTGCAATATCCATGAAAAGTACAAAACTTAAAAAAACTTAAGTGTAGGAAACAAAAAAAACTAAGTACATTTAAGTCTAGTAAAAAACGTAAATTTAAAGTTGGAATTAATAACACCATCAAGTATTATTATGATACACTACAACAAATACCTATGATTAACTCCCTTTTTAGCTCCCTTTTTTTCTTCCACTGGTTGTTTTAATGTATTTTTATCCATTTTTTTGCTAAAGTCGGCGTTATTTATCGGGAGGGCACTATTTATGGAGCTATTTGCATTGATAAACAAAACTGGGTGCTAAACTAGGTGCAGTTAGTGCCTAATTTAGCTCCTAGTTTAGCTTCTAGTTTATCTCCCAATTTATCTCCCTGTTTAGCTCCCAATTTAGCTCCCATTTTTGCTCCCAGTTTATCTTCCAGTTTAGCTTCCATTTTAGCTCCTAGTTTAGCTTCCTTTTTAGCTTCTATTTTGGCTTCCAATTTAACTCCCAATGTGCCTAAATAGTAATTTTATTGAGATTTTTGGGGTTAAGTGGATAGGGGCTTTGGGGATTAGGTTATTTAGGGATTTTACGTCTAGGGATTAAGGGTTCATGGATTAGGGGTTGTCATTTAAGGGATTAAGGGTTAAGGGATTAGGGGTTACCATTTAAGGGATTAAGGGTTAAGGGATCAGGGGTTATATTTTAAGGGATTAAGGGTCAATGGCTAATGGATTCGGGGCTTAGGGGTTAGGTAGTTTAATGAATAATTGATTATGGCTTATATATGTTCAAGGGATTAATGACATCCATCGACCCTACACATAATCATTGAGATTGCCCATGTCTCATTTTCATTATCCGTCATTTCCATATGTAGAATCTTTGTGGAACTGATCTCTTGAAATGTCATGGAACTTCCAATACACCCATCATAAATATTGTCTTCCACCAACCCATCACAATGAGTAGTAAATGGGGACAACATTGAAATTTATTCATCTTGTGCATGTATGCATTGAAATTTGACATGGTTAGACTAGACACATGTGTTGATGGTATGGGAGGAGGGTTTCAAGACTCAAGGATGTCTGATGTCCCCACATAATCTTTGATATCATCCATGTTTTCATCAACGTTCCTAATGAAAGTCTCATTGTCATCATTTGTCATTGCCATCTATAGAGTCTTTGTTGGAACTTTCTTGAAATGTCATGGAGCTTCCAATTCACCCACCAAAACTGTCATGCACCGACCTTGCATAGTGAGCAGTGAATGGGGCCAACGTTCAAATTTATTTAATATGTAATTGTATCTGTCGCAATTTGACATGGTTAGACTAGATACATGCCTTGAAGGTATGGGAGGGTTTCAAGACTTAAGGATATATGATATCCCCACATAATATTTGAGATCGTCCACATTCGCATCAATGTTCAACGTGCACATCTCATTGTCATCATTCGGCATTCCCTTCTATAGAATCGTTGTCAGAACTATCTTGAAATTTGACATGGAACTTCCAATACACCCATCACAAATTTCTTCCACCGATCCTGCACAGTGATAAGTGAATGGGGCCAACGTTGAAATTTATTCAATATTTTCTCGTATGCATTGAAATTTGACATGGTTAGACTAGATAGTTTCCTTGATGGTATGGGAGGGTTTCAAGACTTATGTATGTTTGATGTCCCCGCATAATATTTGAGATCGTCCATGTTTTCATCAATGTTCAATATAATGGATGTCTCATTGTCATCATTCATCATTTCCATCTATAGAATCTTTGTCAAAACTCTCTTGAAATGTCATGGCACTTCCAATGCACCCATCACAAATGTCATCTTGCATCGACCTCACACAATGAGAAGTGAATGGGGCCAACTTTGAAATTTCTTCAAATTGTGCCTATATGCGTCGAAATTAGACATGGTTAGACTAGACACATGCCTTGATGGTATGGGAGGGTTTTCAAGACTCAAGGAGAGTTTAAAAATTCCACATATGCATCAACGTTCATCATAAACGTCTCATTTTCAATGTTCGTCATTCCCTTCTATAGAATCGTTGTCAAAACTATATTGAAATTTGACATGGAATTCCAATACACCCATCACAAATTTCATGCACCGACCCCCCATAGTGAGTAGTGAATGGGGTCAACGTTGAAATTTCTTCAATATGTGCTTGTATGCGTTGAAATTTGACATGGTTAATTAAACACATGCCTTGACGATATGGAAGGGTTTCGAGAATTAAGGATGTATATTGATGTCCCCACATAATATTTGAGATCATCCACATTTGAATCGACGTTCATCATGAAAGTATCATTTTCATCATTCTTCATTCCCTTATATAAAATCGTTGTCGGTACTATCTGGAAATTTGACATGGAACTTCCAATATTACACCCATCACAAATGTCATACACCGACCCCACATAGTTAGTAGTGAATGGGGCCAACATTGAAATTTATTCAATATGTTCCTATATGTGTCAAAATTTGACATGGTTAGATTAGACACATGCCTTGATGGTATGGGAGGGTTTCAATACTCAAGTATGTCTGATTTCCCCACATAATCTCTGAGATTGTCCATGTTTGCATTAGCATTCATTGTCATCATTTATCAATGCCTTCTGTAGAATATTTTTCATAACTCTCTTTAAATGTCTTGGAAATTCCAACATACCCATCACCAATGTCATCCACCAACCTTTCACATTGAACAGTGAATGGGGCCAATGTTGAATTTTCTTCAAAATGTGATTGTATGCATTGTAATTTTACATGTTTACACAAGGTGCATGCCTTGATGGTATGAGAGGTTTTTAAGACTTATGTACATCTTTCTAGTCATCATTTCCATCATCATGGTTTTAATTTCCATCATCATCATATTCATCATGACCTGATTTCTCCATCCATGCCAACAAAGATCAAACTTGACATACCCATCTTTACAATGAAACATAATGATTAATAAACCATGATTCTATTAATTTGAGACATACCAAAAGAATTTTATAGGCTCCAACATGCAATTGGTTTAATTGTTAAAGGGTTAGGGATTATATCGGGTGAAGGGATTAATGACATCAATCGACCCTACATGGTTACCAGTGAATGAGGCCAACATTAAAATTTCTCTAAGTTGTGCATGTATACATAGAAATTTGACATGATTATACTAGGAACATGTAGCTTGATGGTATGGAAGGGTTTCAAGACTCAATGATTTCTGATGTCCCCACATAATCTTCAATATCGTCCATGTTCTAATGGGTTAGGGGTTAGATGGTATAAACGTTAAGCTATTAGGTTTAATCTTAGTGAAATATTTCAATTTGTTTTAAAATATAAATTAATGAATAAACTTTGAATACATTAATTATCCTAATTGTTTGTATTTACAATGATTTACATATACAATATATTTAATTATATTTTTTAACAATTGCCAATAAATGGCCACTAACCATGCTAACTCTTATATAACTAATACTAATTTTTTTGCCAACAGTTCATAGAAAAGATTGAACACTTTAAGGATATTGCCAAAAATAATTTGTATCATCAAAAATCATACTGAAGAATTTCAAGAAAGTTTGTGCCATAAGAATCAATGTCATTTTCAAAAATAGATTACAAATAATTTTGAAAATTTATAAGTGTTGGTCATTAACATTATTGTCTGCAACAATGTCATCCAATTTATCATTGTCAATGTTCATATGTTATTTCAAGTATTTAATATTATCATCATCCTCTTCTTGATTTGCATCATCTTCATCATCATTGAAATTTGACTGTAGACCATCTATATTGTTACCAAATGTATAATTTGTATCATCGTTTTCTATACCATCCATATTGTTGTATTCCATAAAATCATCTAACTCTGGATTGTTGTCTTCTTGTCCCTGAACATAACCATCTTCAACATCATCATGGATGTTAATTTCTTCGATGTTCTCTAATCCATCTCTCTCATTTTGTTGGACATCGTTGTTGTGCTCAACATCCACTAATGCATTGTCAAATACATGCCTTAATCTTGGATCATAATGTATGACAAATATCCATTTCGGGTCCAAAATATATTCATAGAAAAATACATGCACATGAATGACATACATATATTAGAAATATCTTATAGCACTTTTATTTATTAATAAACACATATATTATCGCAAAAAACTATGAATCAATAGATTAATGATCACTATTGCTTCTTATTTGAGTTAAAGAAATACCTACTCACAATGAATTGGTAGAACATAAGGATCCTTATCCTCCGATAGGAACCTCGAAGAATCTATAGAAAATAATCCACTATGGGTATCATGTCTTCTTTTCCTCTCAAATGCTTCATACCATCTACACTTAAAGATACAACATTTAAAAGAGCGGTAATCCAACTGAATAATTTCTTGGATTTTTCCAACATATTGTAGATTCCCTTCAATAATATTCTTATCATTTGAGCTTGCTTGAATGGATTTCTTGAAATCAATCATGATGCCACAATCAAAGGATCATCTCTTTACATCTACACTTTCTAGACGATAATGGCGTTCATATGCCCACATTGCAGGATATTTCCTCGCCTGTGAAAGACCATTTATTTCAGTGAAAAAAAATATAATGACAAATATTAAAATAGTTAATAGTGTCAAAATTGTGAGGAAACAACATTTTGTAAAATTCCAACTGTACCTTTATTTCACATCCTCTACACATGTTGATTTCAACTTCTGTTATGTTTGAATCTATACATGCATCTTCTATTTTATTTTGAATTTGTTCAGTAACCCATTATAGAGTGCAATCTTTGCCCCATTCCCCAAGTAGATCACTGGGAAGTGGAGTGTTCCTTGGGTTGGATCTCTTAAACTGTCTCCTTGCTTCTAACACTTCTTTCTTTTTATCATACAAATCAATCCATTTGTTCATAAATCCCATGTGGTACATAATGAATTTGTTGAGTATTGGACTTTTGTCTACACCTATTACATGTCAACATGTTTATTTAAAACTCCAAATGTTATTCAATTAATTTGACAAATAAGTTACAAAGAAAATTAATGATTGCAATGAAAACAACCACATTAATGATCATGAATTTACTTACTAATTTCTACTTGAACAGCATTAGATTGTGGTTTTTCTCCATCAATAATATATGATGCTCGTTCTTGATCCCAGAAGCGTGGCCCATCTTCAAAATCCTTACCAAGGAATTCACATAGGAAGAAAAATGATTCATTCAATACATACCCTTCAGCCATACAACCCTCTAGATGTGCCTTTTGTCAGACATATATTTTTAGATTTTTCATATACCTCTCAAAGAAAACAATTCACCTTGTTGATACAACACCCACCAATTCAATGTCATCGACTAGGTGTATAAGTAAATGGACTTGTAGGTCCATGAAACTTGTAGGGAGGTCCTTCTCAAATACACATACAATTTATGCAATTTCCTTCTTCCATTTTGGTACTTCACATTCATGGATCTCCTTGGAGGTTACCCACCTATTATAAGAATAGTAAATTAGTATGAACCTTTAGTGAAAAATTAAAATGGAATATAATATCTCTATGTCTCTCACACATGAACATTTCATACCACATACCTTGTAAAATCCGACAATCAACTTATGGCATTCCTTAAGTCAATGGTAAGACATGAATCCCCCCTAATTGACAATGGAATGATATGATATCAAACACATTCATCATAGGTCATTAGTAATTTTTCACACAACAAAATATCAAAATATATTTAGTACTAAATCAATGTTACCAGTAAAACTTAAATGATGATATATAATACCTTCAGAAAATTATGAAAATCATGTGTTTTAAATCCCGTGATATGTCCATCAACTGTAAAATATTTATCCAATGATGACCCATATCTAGTAGGTGTCCTTATTGAACAAATGACATTTTTTAGTTGGTCTAGCTCTCTTTTTTTCAAAATCCATGGATCTTCTACATATGTTTCATTTTCCTTATTTGGCCACAAATGTCTTCTATCAAATTTGGTACGCGAAAGAGTAATATCTCTCCTCGAAGACAAGGTGTCCTTCTCTTTGCTTGATATATGTCGAAATATAGAATCTGGGACATTTTTTAATATATGCATAGGATCTAATAGGTGAGATATTAATAGATCCTTCTAGTAAGGAAGCTCATAAAATATGGATTTCCTTTTCATTCCTTCTGGCATATTAAATACAACTTCTTTTGGTTCTTCAATTGAATCACCCCGATCAAAAAAATCCTCCCAACCTTTCAATTCATCATATTCATACTTCCTATTCCAATCACCTGGACCCATAATCATGGGAGGGCCTCTATTTTCAACTTTTCAGTCAAATTGATTCTTTAGATGATTTCTAAACTTATGATTTGTTGGTAAAAAAACCATGTTGTTTGCGTAAATAAATTTATGTAGATCTTTAGAATACCTCCCTTGAAATTGATCTGCACATATTGGACATGCAAACACCCCCCTTTTTTGAAGCCCTGCAATTCAATAAGTAATGTTAATAGCATTATAATAATAGTATAAAAGTAAGTATGAAAGTAAATTATGAGTGTGAATATGTAAATATTTTATCTTACCAGAACAGACACCAAGTCCTGGGAAATGATGAATAGTCCAACATAGTACACCATACAACATGAAGGACCTATTTGATGGAGGACGTGATATGTCATACATTCTTGTGCCTTTCCATAGTAGTTGCATCTCTTCAATAAAAGGTGCAATATAAACATCCATATTTTTAACTTGTTGTTTTCTTGGAACAATGAGAGTCAACATAAGGTGCTCCTTTCTAACACTCATCCATGGGGGAATATTGTATACTATCAATCCCACTGGCCAAACACTATAATTTGAGTTGAGGAAAGAGAATGGGCACACTCCGTCAATTGCAAGACCAAACCTAATACTACGTTGTTCATGTTTGAATTTACTTGGCCATTTTTCCTCTATGTGTTTCATTTCTTTGGAGTCGGACGAAATTCGCATGAATCCATCTTTACTCCTGTTCTTTGCATTCCATTCCATCAATTGTGAAAGTGACTTGCAATGAAGATTTATTGAAGTCTAGGTATAATTGTCATGTGACATAAAAACATTTTTGGAACTGTAGGAACTTGTACATCTGTACGATATCTGTTCTCTTTGCATACAGGACATTATACCTTGTTTTGATATTCACCTCTGTATAAAATGCAATAATTTTTACATGAATGAATTTGTTTGTATTCAATCCCCAACTCATCCAAAAACTGACGTGATTCTCTGCAAGTTGATGGCAACACATTCTCTTCAGGGAATATTTTAGTTTTTAGTGCCCAAGATTTCCAGAGATTAAATCAATTAAATGTTTGACTTATGATGAACGTGTTTGATATGTCAATCTACACTACTAATTTTTATATACAATATATGTTTTATAACATCCCATTAAATAAATATAAATGTAGTTGATGAATGTTTACAAATTATGTACACCAATTGACAATGCAAAGTAAGAAATACATTTCAACTCACTTTAGTAGGGTAGTGAATCCTTTGTCTAACCAACCAAATAGTGATTTTATTTCTAATAATATCAATGTGCATGCAATTTTTGAGGTTCTACTTGCACTCGATCTGAAAACGGGTGTCTTCACGGCTTGCTTGATTGAGTCTTTCAGGTTGTTATCATCAAGATTACGTTGGTGGTAATTACCCCTACTATCATCATTACTATCAACCAGATGATCATTATCGTCATGATTTTTTCCATCCCTAAAGAAACCTGTAAGAGGTTCATTCAATCCTTCTTCATGCACTGCATTTTCACTATCATCATCATCATTAAATCCATGTGGCATGTCCTCATTGTATGCTAATCTTATCAGCTCTTCAAACTTATTAGCCGGTAGTATTCTCTTCAATGTTGCTCTTTTCACCCTGGTATGGTTTAAAGGATGGTTTGGATCATCCCGTCCAAATATCAATAACCCAATTTGATCTTCAGTATTAGTAGGTGGATCATCAATGTATTCTACCTATCAACATACACAAGCATTATTTAATGTTTGGAAAGAATTCGATATATCATAATTGTATCAATTTCAAAGAAATATAATCAAATATATTGTATTAACCAATAAGAATATAGAATGTATGAACATATATGCATCAATTGAATAGTGGAATATTATTTTATATACTACTTATTTTATATAATAATTTAAAATAAAACACAATTTTTACAACATAGTGTATAAAATGTCAATCCACACTCATTGATTATTCTTTGGTTTTCTGCCCTTACGAACATCCTAAGGGAGACCTAGTTTTTCCCTTTTCTTTCATGCAGGAGTGCATTTTAAGAAGGGTAATTAATAAATAACGCATCCCCAATGGTAAGGTCCATAATAGCCTCAACCATTATCAATCTATCAAACTCTCTTTCCATCTCTCCATCTTTATCATTTATAACTTCAACAAATTGGCAATTAGGTCTTACATTAGGGTCCCTTCCCTTACTACTATTTATAAAACCTGAAATATTTTTGTGTGTGTATGCTTGTCCATCTATATACATCAGATGACCTCTATTAATTTCTTTTCCACTTTACAATTGGAGACGATGTGTATACATATTTGAATTTAGACCATATGTTGACATGCTAGGCTTATATTCTTCTAGCCTTTTCCATTCACCACTATAATATGATGGACCATAATATGGCATTAATCTCCTAGTGGTTTGTTGTGAATTTTTTTTATTTTTAGATCCCACATGGACATTTTGGACAATAAAGAGGCCCATATTTGCTCCATGAATATTGGAGGGTCGTATCATGTAGTTGTATCCCCAAAATTGAAACACCTCATACACTCTAGGTAGTTCTTGATCACTGGGCCAAGCACAATATAATCGACGATCAAATGTCTCTTTGTAAATTGATCTCAAAATCAGGGGAAATTCATCATCTCCATCAAATTCATTCTCATAGGGTATGTAGTCAACCTTCCCCTTGTCTTTAAGCAAATTATGCATCTTTAAAGTGGTTCTTGTTTTGTTACTTGTTTACATCAAATCCTCATCCTCAGAGCTGGTATATGTGCACATATATTTGTTAGATGTATCATCTGATAAATGATCATCGCTCTCTATGATAGAAGTCGGTGATCAAGGAAACTTTAAACCAAGAAATTTATCTTGCAAGTATTCATTAAGAAAAAAATTAATTATTTAAATAATATAAAACAATGTTTAAAAGAAGTATACATATTATTTATATCAAATTGGGAAATTCCTTACCAAAATTCCAATTGGATTTGAATTGATTGTAGGAGGCATACTACCCACTGGAAGCTCATCATCTATGTAATGTCTTTGTACAATCACTCGTTTGAATTTTTTCTTTCCACGACATACAAAACATTGACAAACAACAATTTTCTCAAAGTATTCATCCCATGTACTATATTCCAAACCAACCTCTTGTTCAGTGCAATCATTTGTTGTGTCTGCAGGATCCATTGTCATATCCTCTTCCACCCACTGTCCTCTACGTGATTTAATAGTTTTAGGTCCACGTCCACGTACATATCTTTTTCTTTTCCTAGTTGAATTCTCAAGCTCTACATTTTCTCCAATCTCCATCTAAAATAATCAACAACATGCATTAATTTATGACAATATTGGATAATACACTATAAAATTTAATAATTTTGTGAAAAAACATGGACGTTTCACAAAATTCCATCAAATTATTTTTTCCTAAGTAAAAATTAGAGTACCTGATGTCCTGTGTCATCCATTTTGTCCTCATTTGATATGACACGATCTGTTTCCATGGCCTCATTTGGCTCATGTAGTACACAACATAGTCAATAATGTTCAGTACACCAATTATATTATTTCAACGAATTTGCTATGAAACAAAAAACCTCACCTTAGTCAAATTTTTGACATATTGATATCATGTTTTGGAGTTGAATTTTTTTTTTACGACCCTAGGTATTTACATTGAGCCAAAATTTCAACAAGAAAAGTATCCAACATCCCTATCCCACATGGCCATCCTAATTTTCAAAGTTTTCCATTGATCGTAGAATCACATTTAATCACCATTCTTGTGCATTTTCCACCAATAAGTTTGAGCTCAAAGGCCATATGGAAAAAAAATGGCTTTATCTCTTCTATGTTGTAGCATTTGTGAATTCATAAAGACCTTCCTCCTTTGGTTGATGTTGCCTTTTATTCTTACCTTTATTGTATCTGCAAATTTCATTGTCATATCCTCTTCCACCCACTTTCCTCTCTATGATTTAGTAGGTCTACACCATCCACGTCCTCTTTCCATGGTCTCCTCTGGATCCTGTTACAGAACAATGACAATAATTTTTAGCACACCAATCAAATCCATTATCATCTAATAAGTTAGGGAAAATAGGGCCACAAGTCAAAATTAGTTTGGGATCAAACACCAATACCATACCAATACGAATACCAATACCAATACCATACCATTGCATACAAATACCAATACCATTGCATGGAAATGGTATGCATACTGTTAGGGTCCTATAAATTATAGGAAGTCAAATTATTTAGTTTCTATCTATTGTTCCTCGCATGAAAGCTCCCAGATTTTCCTGTTTGCCTCAGATGGATTTATCCTTGTTAGTTTCTACCAGTCCTTCCCGTCACCAGTGATAAAATATGATCTTACAAAGTTTTTGATAGGGTCATTAGGTCAAATTTTTATGTTTGGCAAATAAAATTTGTCATGTCTTGTTGATTGTCAAATGAGTCTTGAGTCGTGTCCTAAGTGTCTAGGTCATTACTACTCCCTACACTCATCCAAGGTCAAAGAAACATACAAAAGAGTCGTCATTCTTCATCCAACAGGTTTCAATCACTCTAAAAAGTAATTCAAATATTCATCACCCTTCTCATGACCGTTTTCCTTCTCGAAATGATGAAATTCCTCTCCTAGGGTTCTATGTTGTGTTTTTGGGTTATCTTAGTGTTTGCATCATTTCAGTGAGAAAACCCTAGTTTTCATGTTTCAACACCCTCATTCATACTTCATACACCTCCCCCAAACTTTTCCCATACTCACTTCCCTCTTTCCCATCATTTCCCCCATGAACCCTAGCCAATGCTGCGTTTTTGCCAAATTCTGGGTTGGGACTGTGTTTTAGCCTTTTTCCCCAATTTCCCTCACTCATTTCAAGTGGTTCCAAAACCCAAGTTTCTCTAACATTACCATATACCCTCCTAAATTTTCTCAAGAATTTAGGAAACTCATAACCCATCATTCCACTTCATTTTCCATAAATCTTTGAAGGCACGTTTTCTAGAAATGGCCTTTTTAGTCACCTGTTTGCAGAGAATATTGTGGCCCATGAGAGATGAATATTGAGAAAATGGAGGAGGTTTTTGTTCATAAGAGGACAAATTACAATAACCTATCTCACTTTTTATGCAGGTGTTACAGGGTGATAGATACATTCACATCTTCACAACTTATTTTTCTAATTGTGCAAAGTCCTGTTTTAGACATATTTTGGCAGAGAATATTGTGACAAAATGGGAACGTATTTTTGAAAAATGGAGGAGTTTTTTGTTAAAAACATACCAAATAACAAAATTCTCTCTTAGTTTTGTAAAATGTATTATGGTTAAAGAGATATAATCTCTTCTTTGACCCCTAGTTTTCAGAGAATGTTTTGTAAGTTTGGGCAACAATGTCATCTACAGAAGCGCAGGGAGCCCACACTACACTTTTTCCTTGAGTCTCCAAATTCACTTTTCTCAGCATTAATGAATATATTATGAAGTGTACATATCAAATATATCATTGGTGTGCCAGGTCAGTATCAAGTTTGCAGCAAAAAGTCAAAAACATGGCGAAAAATTGCTTTCTACCCATGTTTTCACCTAAGTGTTGTGTTTCTAGAGGAGTTGTGGGAAAATCAGTTTTTTGATGTATTGGAGTGGATATTTTTATTTTTTAAGGGTTAAGGAGTATAGTATACTTTTCCCACACTCAATAGTATAGTAGACAGGTCAAATTGTTATATTTTACAAATAAAATTTGGCATGTCTTGTTGATTGTCAAATGAGTATTGAGTCATGTCCTAAGTGTCTAGGTCATTACTACTCCCTCCACTCATCCAAGGTCAAATAAACATACAAAAAATTCATAATTATTCATCCATCAGGTTTCAAGCAATCTCAACAAGTAAGTCAAATATGCATCACCCTTCTCATGTCCATTTTCCTTCTCGAAATGATGAAATTCCTCTTCTAGGGTTCTATGCTGCATTTTTGGGTTATCTTAGTGTTTGCATCATTTCAGTGAGAAAAACCTAGTTTTCCTATTTCAACACCCTCATTCATACTTCATACACCTCCCCCAAACTTTTCCCACACTCACTCCCTGTTTCCCATCATTTTCCCCATCAACCCTAGCCAACACTGTGTTTTTGCCAAATTTTGGGTTAGGATTGTGTTTTAGCCTTTTCCCCACTTTCCCTCACTCATTTAAAATGGTTAAAACACCCAAGTTTCTCTAACATTACCCCCTAACCCCCTAAATTTTATCAATAATTTACGAAACCCATAACCCATCATTCCACTTCATTTTCCAAAAATATTTGAAGGCACATTTTCCAGAAATGGCCTTTTTAGTCACCTATTTGCAGAGAATATTGTGTCCCATCAAAGATGAATATTGAGAAAATGGAGGAGGTTTTTGTTCATAAGAGAATAAATTATAATAAACTATCTCATGTTTTACACAGGTGTTACAGGGTGAGAGATACATTCACATATTCACAGCTTTATTTTTTTATCGTGCAAAGTCTTGTTTTAGACATATTTTTCCAGAGCATATTGTGACAAAATGGTAACTTATTTTTGAACTCCGGAGGAGGTTTTTTTTAACAACATACCAAAGAACAAAAAACTCTCTAGGTTTTTTAAAATGTATTATGGTTAAAGAGATATCATCTCTTATTTGACCCCTAGTTTTCAAAGAAAGTTTTGCAAGTTTGGGCAAACCTTGCTTCCTCAAACTTTTGAGGAAACGCCCACATCATTATTACACTCAGATTAATTAGACCTTGATTACCTTGATGTATGAAATTCTAAGGAGATTCATGATGTATTATTTGTGGATGATGGTATTACACAAAGCCACCATGAGAAAAATGCCACCATGTACAATACCAATTAAGTCAAGGGCATGATTGGCCATGAATCTAAAAGTTGAGGAAGGGGAAGACCCCCATTCTATAGGTACAATAATAAATTTACCTAAAGGAGGTACTCAAACTATGGGTGCATGTTAGCAAGGATGAGAATTTGAAATGATATGTGGAGTAGGTGCAACTCATGGATTTTGATATCCATGTCCTCGCCTTGTTCCTTGAATTTTCCCTCGAAAACTACTCAAAACTAAGGAGGGACCAGAACATGCTCTTATCATTATTCAAGCCATTGTTTAAATATGGGATCACCATTCTCCTGCATGTCCCATGATTGGGGACTTCTCCAATGATAAGAAAGTGTGTGTGGCTACTATTGTCGTGGACTCAAGTAGGTGGATTTGGCTAGAAATCCCTCTCAGTGAAAATAGTATTCATGTTGTTACCAAATAGTCCTAGGATGGGAAAGATGCCAATGATGAATTCACTAAAAGATTCCAAGTACTATAGGATGAGACAGTCATAGAAGAACAAATATATCCATTCCTAAAATATGTCACAAAGAATAAAGGCCGGGGATATGACAAGATCCTAAAACATAGCACTAATGATATGGCACACTAAAACAGAGCACTAATGAGCAATCATCCAAAGAATTAGAAGGGTCATAAAATAGTTTCTCAATAGTCTACAACATACAAATTTATATTCCCTACTCTCTTGTCCAAAATGAGTATATCCTAGGATTTTATGAGTACTTGTTGGGTTCTAAAGATGTCCTAAAATATAACCTCTATGCATCATCCAAAGGTAGGCGCTAGCACAAGCGTTTTACTTGTTGCCTACGTAGGTTCTTACCTTCTGTTTTCAATACCCGTCCTCCATAGATGAGCCCCTGCAAAGGGACAACAATCGTAACAAAAGGAACAACAATTTTTCTGTTCAAATGAACAACACTACTTACAAAAGGAACACCAATTGTAACAAGGGAACAACAGTTGTTCTGTTCAAATGAACAACACTACTTACAAAAGGAACAACAATCGTAACAATGGAACAACAGTTGTTCCATTCAAATGAACAACACTACATGCAAAAGGAACAACAATTGTGACAAGGGAACGACAATCGTTATATTGGACCGAACCAATGTTGTATTAATTAGGTTGTAGTACTTTCCCAACTATTTAATTTGTCAATCTGAGGATCGTAAACTTACGAAGCACACGCAAAGTATATGCAATATTGAAGTAGAACTAATCTAATCTAATGTTCAAGGGAAAGTGATAGATGGGGGATATTCTAATGGTTTGATATATTCAATATTGATTTTCTACATCTTAGTAATTTCTTATATTATTGCCATTTAACTTAAATTTGACTATTGGCCCAACCTAGGCAGGACCAAAGTGTTGAACTTGTACATGAGCTATTTTAACATTATTTTTTTTTAAGGTAATCCAAATGTGTTTATTCCCATCATTGAATACACTGGTCATTGGCTTAGGTATGATGGAGGAATAGTATATTTATTACACTGGATACAATTTGGGTAAATCCATTGATGTGCAATATAGAATTGGTTACTAGATAAATTGTCCAAGTCCTATGGAAATACAATAACATACAGATTTGTTCTTGGCTTCTTAATTACATTTCATTCTTCAATTTGTTTTCTTACACCATTAATGAAAATTTTAGTTGAAGTCATCCCCTCTTGGGGATAACCCTTGGTGACCAATATAGCCTTGCATATTTCAATAGCTCCACATGTGTTATACTTTTCACACTCACACTAAGATCCTAAAATATTTCTTCTTGTAGGTAATGGGGTCAATCACGAAGTATGATTCTTCATCAATGTCTCAAACTCACCAACCATAGTTGTGTTTCACTCTTCAACATCTATCCCACCAAAATCCCTTTGACACACTCATTGGATCTTTACTACTAGTAAGGACAATATCTCTCTCTTATTGCTTGGATGTTGAAAGATACTCTAGAGTTTGTTGGAAAGGAAACAAAATACCAACTTTTGTAGCTCAAATGGATGGAGTCCTGGAAAAATTTATATACAAGATGTGTGGTGCATGTGACCATGTTATTTAGTTCTTCATTAGTATTCCTATTCTTTTTCATAACTATAAAGTTGTTCTTTGTTCTCTTTTATGCCTTGTAATCAATTGAATTTTTAAGGAAATCACCCATGTGACTAGAATAGTGATCGAGGTTCAATCCATTCATTATTGTTAGATTCCTTAATAATGCGTAGTATTGTTCAATTTATTCATCTTGGAAATAATTTGGACAATGACACAAATAAAATTTCGTTGTATTAATAAATAATATCCAAGTTTTGCTAGGGTTAGTGGGTGTGAGTATGGGAAGCCATTTTTCAGGATATTGATGGGACACATAATGACACATCATGCAACATCACATGGTGACTTTTGGCATCACTTACATCTAGATTTTTACCATTTGGAATACAATCACACACATGGACAAGGATTTTAAGACTTTGTCTTGTGAAATTAGACTTGGCATCACTAGATACACATTTTGGTCAGTTTGTGAAAAAATCCCAATTTAGGTACTTACCTACACCTAATGTGTAGAAAAATCCTTCCCATACATTTTCCCACGTGCACCTTGAGTGTAGGAAACTTGTATATGACATTTTGCATGAGTGATGTGTGTGAGTTACTTGAATGTCTTAATTGAAGATGTTTCAAGAGGGTGCTTATGGTCTCATCCAATAAATCTGGGATGCAATCATTTATCCCATTTGCATTAGAGGAACTACATTGTTATGATGTTACATTATGGAGAGATTTTTTCTTCCATTTATCCCATTTCCATTTTGGCCCAAAATCGACACATTTTGACCAAATTTAGGCGCATTCCCTAGTGTTTTTTTCTCCCAATAAGGCACCCATAATTGATTACATTAAGGGGATAAATTGGCGCAAAACTAGGCGTTGTTGGCACCCAATTTAGCGTCGACTGGTATGTAGACATTTAAAAAAATGAAAATACCCGTGGGCAAGGAGACGAATATGCCCACTGATATGTAAAACCTAAAAAAAACATATATCTACAGGCAAGGGGACAAATTTGACATTTTGGAGGGGAAGAAATACAAAAAAACCAATTGGGATTTTTCTATGACGAATGGAGAAAGATTGTGACCTGTCCAACTGAATTCCCTTCTACATTTCGAATCCAACACGATTTAAGTGTTTTCCAAGGAGATTGGAGATAGAGCGTGACAGTTCAAGTGAATTTCTTGTTGCATTTCGACTCCAACACATTTTGGATGTTTCTTAAGGAGTCTAGGAGACTCCAAAATGATTTGGGTGTTTCCTAGAGCGAAGGGAGACTCGGTGTGAGCATACCAACTAATTTTCAAACTAGATTTGGACTCCAACATGATTTGGGTGTTTCCTAGGGCGAACAGAGATAGGGTAAGACCATAGCACGATTTGGGGGTTTCCTAAGGGCAAACTGAGATTTTCAAATAAAACAATTATCAAATTTCACAATTCAACCTCTTTACATATAAATTTACTCATATTTTATGGTCTATCTGAGTTTGAAATTTTCTTATCCTTGTTAGAATAGGAAAAAAAGGACCAGGAAGAAGAGAGAAGAAATAAGCACCTTCAAAAATCATCACAAAGTCCACTTGCCCAAATCCTAACAGAAGAGATTTTCCCTAGCTTGCTTAAAATGTCAAGTAGAGGGAAGGAAACAATATATATCCATAATGAGGTAAGTACTTCTCAATTTATAGATTTTTAATTGTCTCATTTATTTTATTTTATTTTTAGTTATTTGTTTTTTATTGAAAATTTTAACACAAAAGAAATATTTTATATATCTAGGGACATGAGACTGACTAGGAGAAAGATGCATTGGATTCGATATTGGGGATAGAGGCCATTAAAAAACTTGACAGTATAGACTTGAAAACGTTTTCAAAATACATAGAAAAACGATCCACTAAGACCCCTGAGACATTGCAAGAAAATCAACCCTGTGAAAGGGAATCAATTGATTCCCCAACCACTCTTGGATTGAGAAGAAAATCAAGGAGGAAATAATATATGATGACCTCTAAGAATATGGAACAGAGAGAAGAGACCTCCAATTTCAAAGCCACTCCTGGGACCAAAACTTCGTCCACCATGCCATGTTTTGGAACTTGCAATGGGAACTATGATACAAGGATAGAATAGAACATGGTTTCAGGTGAAATCAAAATGTTAGATGCCGGGAAGGTTTTTTTGAATGGGTTGAAGGAATCATGCCTTCAACGGTTCAAATACCATCTCCATTTGCCTTTCTCAAAGATATCAATGCACCTGCATAAAGATGCAATTCATGACATAGAGTCTGAATTTGGCATAGGTTGGTCAGTAAAAAAAGTGAAAAGACAAATGTCTCAAAATTTCAAGAGATTTAGGTGCAATCAAACAAAGAAGATAAAAAAACTCTCGCTCGAGCTAAGTCTCAGAAAAAGTCCATTTAATGTCAGTATAAAATTATGGAAAGAACTTGTCAAATCATATGAGAAGTTATATGCACGAAGGAAGTCTGGTGAGGAGAGTATCCAGGTATTTCAATTTGCCCATAATATTATATCAAATTTCTTAAATGATTTTTATATTTTATTTGTGCATAGTTCAATTGACTTACTTTATGTTTCAGGACAAAGCCTCCAAGGATAGGCTTGCAAAACTCCAAGCCACGCATCATAGTGTCCAAAAAGGTTTACAAGCATTGATTTTCACCTTTGTAAGTATATTTATTATGTGAAATGTTTTTTTTTTTTATTTCCTAGAAAAAGTAAATGATTGCATATTTATTAGTTTAACTAGTCCATGTGCCATGTTTTGACAGGAAGACAAATATGGTCGACATCCAAATCATTTTGAAAAACAAATGTTACAAAACAAAAAGTGGACCGACTTTGTAATATGGATGGAGAACGCAGTATCAATATTACCGAAGGATCCTTTGCTTTGTTTTTTCCGTATTTTTTGTCAATGGCTCCCCCTTTGGGCATCCTTGTCCTTTATTTCCTTTGAATATTATGAACTTATGGAATGTTCCTTGCAATTTATGGAGTTTGGAAATACTAGCCCTTCTTTTGTGGCTCCTGATAACAAACACAGTTTGCCTAGCAGGGCTTTGCCACTTTTGTTTAATTTATTTATATTTTCCTACTATTTGGACAAGTTGTATTCTCATCCAACATTCATAGGGCCTTCTTTACCTTGGACCTTCTCTAACATAGTTGTTTTTCACTAATATATGGGTGATAACTTCATCATCCATCTTACAAAGTGAACACATGCCAAGCCCTTGGTTACTTCTTCTTTGCAAATGATCTCAAAGAAGTAACTTGTCTCTCAATACTAGCCACATATAAACATGTGTCTTCATAGGATCTCTAATATTCCAAAGGGGCTTCCACCACAATGATTTTGTCTTGTTCTGCATTACATAACATAGTATCACACTTTGAAATCTATTATCTTAGAATAGGATTCTTGGACCAAACCAAACTATATTTCTCATCCCTAATCCTTATATCAATATGATATAAAGTTCCATATAACATTGCCATTGTGATAAATTATCTCTTGCAAATCCCAAGAATACCAATACCAATACCATACCAATACCATATGAATACAATACCATACTATACCATACCAATACCATACCAATACAATACCATACCATTGCATACCAATACCAATACCAATACCAATACCAATACCATTGCATGGTAATGGTATGTATTGGAAATGATATGCATACTAATGCCATACCAATACTAATACCACACCAATATCAATACCATACTATACCATGCCATACCAATACCAATACCAATCCCATACCATACCAATACCAATACCAATACCATATCAATCCATACCATTGCATACCAATACCAATACCATGGCATACCATTGCATGACAATGATATGAATACCAATACCATACCAATGCCAACAATATACCATACCAATACCAATACCATTGCATACCAATGACAATACCTTTGCATACCATTGCATGACAAAGATATGCATTGGCAATGATGTGCATACCAATGCCATAACAATACCAATACCATACCAATATCAATATTGGTATGGTATTGGTATGGAATTGGTATACCAATACCAATTATTGGTCTACCATATCATTGCCAATATTGGTATGGTAAGTATTGGTCTACCATATCATTGCCAATATTGGTATGGTATACCATACCAATATTGACAATGATATGCATACCAATACCATACCGTAATATGAGATAAAGTTGCACATAACATTGCCATTGTGAATAAGGCAGCCGGCATGATTCGACCCCGTGTCACGCGAGTACGATACTGCCATTGTTACCGATTCCCCTAGTATAAAAAAAAAAAAAACATTGCCATTGTGAAAAATTCTCTCTTGCAAATCCCAAGAATACCAATACCAATACCATACAAATACCATACTATACCATACCAATACCATACCAATACCAATACCAATACAATACCATACCATTGCATACCAATAACAATACCAATACCAATACCATAACATTGCATACCAATACCAATACCATTGCATGGTAATGGTATGCATTGGAAATGATATGCATACCAATGCCATACCAATACCAATACCATACCAATATCAATACAATACCATACCAATACCAATACCATACCATACCATACACATACCAATACCATACCATACCAATACCAATACCATACCAATAACAATACCATACTATACCATTCCATACCAATACCAATGCCAATCTCATACCATACCAATACCAATACCAATACCAATCCATACCATTGCATACCAATACCAATACCAATACCATTGCATACCATTGCATACCGATACCAATACCTTTGCATACCATTGTATGAAAAAGGTATGCATTGGCAATGATGTGCATACCAATGCCATAACAATATCAATACCATACCAATATCAATATTGGTATGACATTGGTATACCAATACCAAGTATTGGTCTACCATATCATTCCCAATATAGGTATGGTATACCATACCAATATTGACAATGATATGCATACCAATACCATACCATAATATGAGATAAAGTTCCACATAACATTGTCATTGTGTTGAATTCTCTCTTGCAAATCCCAAGAATACCAATACCAATACCATACCAATACCATATGAATAAAATACCATACCAATACCAACACCAATACCATACCATTGCATACCAATAACAAATACAATACCATTAATACCATAACATTGCATACCAATACCAATACCATCGCATACCATTGCATGGTAATGGTATTCATTGGCAATGATATGCATACCAATGCCATACCAATACCAATACCATACCAATATAAATACCACATTATACCATACCAATACCAATACCAATACCATATCATACTAATATCAATACCATACAAATACGAATACCATTGCATAGAAATGGTATGCATTGGCAATGATATGCATACCAATACCATATCAATACCAAGAACATACCATACCAATACCAATGCCATTGCATACCATTGCATACCAATACCAATACCTTTTCATACCATTGCATGACAAAGGTGTGCATTGGCAATGATGTGCATACCAATGCCATAACAATACCAATACCATACAAATATCAATATTGGTATGGTATTGGTATTGGTATGGCATTGGTATACCAATACCAAGTATTGGTCTACCATATCATTGCCAATATTGGTACGGTATACCATACCAATATTGGCAATGATATGCATACCGATACCATACCAATACATTACCATACAATACCAATACCAATACCAAAAATGCTCGACAAAGTGATCTTGAAAATCGACCTCATCTTCAGAAATTGCACTATGCCTCATTGACCAAAACCCTAGTGCTAGAGATACTCCAACAAATGGTTTTCCAGTCGACAAAATGATAGCGTAGGGACCCCACTAGCTGAAAAATGGTGCTCTTAATCTAATGAAACTGATGATTCATGCATCTGAATCCCGATTTGAGTTTTATAGAGAGTTTCAACTCGCCTACTCAAGTCATTTAGGACATGTGGTCAATTTGGTCCAAGGGCATAAAATCCAAACTGAGTAGCATAACAGACTTCCTTAAGCTCAGAAAAGTCTATTTGGACAAGGCCCACATGACTACACTAGCCAAAATGACCCAACACAATGTTCTTGAAAATCGAACTCCTCTTTAGAAATTGCACAATGCCTCATTGACCAAAACCCTAGTGTTGGAGATACTCCAACAAATGGTTTTTCGATCAAATGAATGATAGAGTAAGAGCCCCAATAGTTGAAACCCATTGCTACGAATCCAATGCAATTGATGGTTTGTGCATTCGAGCCTCGACTTGAGTTTTATTGATAGTTGCAACTCGCCTCCTCAGGCCATTCAAGGACATGTGGCCAATTTGGTCCAGGGGCATAAAATCCAAACCGAGCAGCATAATGGAGTTTCGTAAGCTCTCGCAAGTCTTCTTGGCCAATTCCCATGTGACTACACTAGCAAAAACTGCTTGACACAGTGTTATTGAAAATCAAACTCATCTTCAGAAATTGCACTATGCCTTGTTGACCAAAATCCTAGTCTCAGAGATACTACAACAAATGGTCTTTTGGTCGACGAAAGGATAATGTAGGGGCCCCACTAGATTAAACCTAGTGTTCTTAATCCAATGCAACTGACGGTTCATGCATATGAGTCTTGGTTTGATTTTTATCGAGAGTTGCAACTCGCCTCCTCAAGCCATTTAAGGACATGTGGTCAATTTGGTCCGGGGGCATAAAATCCAAATAGAGTAGCATAACGAACTTCCATAAGCTCCTGCAAGTCTATTTGGCCAAGCACCACGTGACTACACTAGCCAAATAGACCCAACACAATGTTCTTGAAAATCGACCTCCTCTTCATAAGTTGCACTATGCCTCATTGACCAAAACCCTAGTGTTGAAGATACTCCAACACNCCATTAGTTGAAACAAGGTACTCTGGATCCAATGCAACTGACGGTTCATGCATCTGAGTCATGGTTTGAGTTTTATCAATAGTTGCAAATCACCTCCTCAAGCCATTCAAGGACATGTGGCCAATTTGGTCCGAGGGCATAAAATCCAAATCGAGCAGCATAACAGAGTTATGTAAGCTCCCACAAGTATGTTTGGACAAGTTCCATGCAAATGCACTAGCCAAAACTATCGGCATAGTGTTCTTGAAAATCGACCTCATCTTCGAAAATTGCACTATGCCTCATTGACCAAAACCCCAAGGCTGAAGATACTCCAACAAATGGTTTTTCGGTCGACAGAATGATAGTGTAGGGGCCCCACTAGCTAATAAATGGTGCTCTTAATCCAATGAAACTGACGATTCATGCACCTGAGTCCCAGTTTGAGTTTTATCGTGAGTTTCAACTCGCCTCCTCAAGCCATTTAGAGACATGTGGTCAATTTGGTCCAGGGGAATAAAATGCAAACCGAGTAGCATAACAGACTTCCTTAAGCTTCAACAAGTTTGTTTGGACAACGGCCACATGACTACACTAGCCAAAAAGACTCGACACAGTGTTCTTGAAAATCGACCTCCTCTTCAGAAATTGCACAATGCCTTATTGACCAAAACCCTAGTGTTGGAGATACTCCAACAAATGGTTTTCCGGTCGAAGGAATGATAGAGTAAGAGCCCCAATAGCTGAAACCTAGTGCTACGGATCTAATGCAACTGACGGTTTGTGCATCCGAGTTTCGGTTTGAGTTTTATTGATAGTTGCAACTTGCCTCCTCGGGCCATTCAAAGACATGTGGCCAATTTGGTCTAGGGGCATAAAATCCAAAACGAGCAGTATAATGGAGTTTTGTAAGCTCCCGCAAGTCTATCTGGCCAATTCCCATGTGACTACACTAGCAAAAAATTCTTCACAGAGTGTTCTTGAAAATCAAACTCATCCTCAGAAATTGCACTATGACTCGTTGACCAAAACCCTAGTGACATAAATACTACAACAAATGGTTTTTTGGTCGACGAAATGATAGTGTAGGGGCCCCACTCGCTGAAACCCAATGCTCTTAATCCAATGCAACTGACAGTTCATGCATATGAGTCCTGGTTTGATTTTTATTGAGAGTTGCAACTTGCCTCCTCAAGACATTTAAGGACATGTGGCCAATTTTGTTCGGGGGCATAAAATCCAAACAAAGTAGCATAACAAACTTCCATAAGCCCCTGCAAGTCTATTTGGCCAAAGACCACGTGACTACACTAGCCAAAAATACCCAACACAGTGTTCTTGAAAATTGACCTCCTCTTCAAAAATTGCACTATGCCTCATTGACCAAAACCCTAGTGTTGGAGATACTCCAACAAATTGTTTTTCGATCAACAAAATGATAGGGTAGGAGCCCCAATAGTTGAAACCAGGTACTTCGGATCCAATGCAACTGACGGTTCATATATCTGAGTCCCGGTTTGATTTTTATCTATAGTTGCAACTCGCCTCCTCAAGCCATTCAAGGACATGTGTCCAATTTGGTCCAAGGGCATAAAATCCAAATCGAGTAGCATAACAGAGTTCTGTAAGCTCCCACAAGTCTGTTTGGATAAGTTCCATGCAACTGTACTAGCCAAAAATGTTGGCATAGTGTTCTTGAAAATCGAACTCATCCTCAAAAATTGCACTATGCCTCATTGACCAAAACCCTAGTGTCGGAGATACTCCAACAAATGGATTGTCGGTTGACTAAATGATAGCGTAGGGGCCCCACTAGCTGAAAAATGGTGCTCTTAATCCAATGCAATTGATGATTCATGCATCTAAGTCCCGGTTTGAGTTTTGTCGCGAGTTTCAACTCGCCTCCTCAAGTCATTTAGAGACATGTGGTCAATTTGCTCCAGAGGCATAAAATCCAAACCGAGGAGCATAACAGACTTCCTTAAGCTTTGACAAGTTTGTTTGGCCAAGACCCATAAGAATACACTAGCCAAAAAGACCCAACACAGTGTTCTTAAAAATCGACCTCCTCTTTAGAAATTGCACAATGCCTCATTGACCAAAACCCTAGTGTTGGAGATACTCCAACAAATGGTTTTTCGGTGGAAGGAATGATAGAGTAAGAGCCCCAATAGCTGAAACACAGTGCTACGGATCCAATGCAACTGACGGTTCATGCATCCGAGTCTCGGTTTGAGTTATATTGATAGTTTCAACTCGCCTCCTCGGGCCATTCAAGGACATGTGGCCAATTTGGTCCAGGGGCATACAATCCAAACCGAGCAACATAATGGAGTTTCGTAAGCTCCCGCAAGTCTGTTTGTCCAATTCCCATGTGACTACACTAGCAAAAAATGCTCGACAGAGTGTTCTTGAAAATCGAAATCATCTTCAGAAATTGCACTATGTCTCGTTGAACAAAACCCTAGTGCCAAAGATACTACAACAAATGGTTTTTCAATCGACGAAATGATAGCATAGGGGCCCCACTAGCTGAAACCCAGTGATCTTAATCCAATGCAACTGATGATTCATGCATATAAGTCTCGTTTTGATTTTTATCGAGAGTTGCAACTCGCCTCCTCAAGCTATTTAAGGACATGTGGTCAATTTGGTCCGGGGGAATAAAATCCAAATAGAGTAGCATAACGAACTTCCATAAGCTCCTGCAAGTCTATTTGGCCAAGCACCACGTGACTACACTAGCCAAATAGACCTGACACAATGTTCTTGAAAATCGACCTCCTCTTCATAAGTTTCACTATGCCTCATTGACCAAAACCCTAGTGTTGGAGATACTCCAACAAATTGCTTTTCAATCGACGGAATGATAGGGTAGGAGCCCTAATAATTAAAACCATGTACTTCAGATCCAATGCAACTGACAGTTCATGCATCCGAGTCCCGGTGAATGAGCATGATGAGCATAATGTCTTCTTAGAATGATTATTGGCATGGTTAATGTAGCAATGGAACTTGAATTCTGAAACATTGGTCTCTGTATGGTTTTCAAATCAATCTCTCCATTTGTTATGTACTCAATCCATTTGAAAATTTGAGAAAAAGTCTTCAAGAATCACTCATGCATGTATTAACCTTCTTCGATTTTCCAAGGACCTACAAAACATAAGCACTTACCTACAATAAAACATAAGATCATGGAAAAGAGAGGTGTATGGTCTCTCTTCATCCAATACATACGAAAAAAAAAAAACATGTAGTTACTTATAAAACAAATCCAAAGAAAATAAATGAAACAAAATTCATTTTATACATGTTCAGGAGTGTTGGCCAACATATACTACCCAACAGTATTTTGATCATAACATATTTGTTTCTCATCCGATTTGAGTGATTCAAAATCCAAATAAAATTGCATTCATATTTCTATGTCCATTAGAAACAGGTTTAAAAAATTCCATGTGATGATATACCAAATATGCTCAGTAACACCCTGCATGACAATGTGTTTTTCGAATTTCGGACAAGACCAATAGTCACGGTTTTAGGCATAAATTTTTTGTTTGATGAAGGATTGATGTGATTCCAATTGGAGATGAAATTATATTCTTGTAGGTATATCCAATATAAATAGGTTTTAATCACAAGAGGAATTGCTAAGTCAAATTTACCAATGAACAACTGGGAAGACATATTTTTCAAAGTGCAGATTTATGACAAGCAATCAATGTTTTGGTCATAACTTCCTCATATGATATCGGAATTGAGTGATTCAAATTGCGTTGTAAACTAAATTAATAAGGGAATATACCAATGAAAATTTTTTCAAGATATATCCAACAAGGCATCCAAAAAGTGACCGTCCCAGCTCTATTCCTAAGTTGCCTTCTTGACATCCTGTTAGTATTTTGACCATAACTTTTTAGTTTTATGCCCAATATCAGAAATTCAAATTGGTTTGGAAACTATATTCAAAGGGATAATTGGGATGTAAACAGGTTTTTAAAATAAATCCATTTGGTCTCCTAAAAATGGACTGTCCCAACTGTGTTTTAGTAAACATTTCAAGCCAAAATGCCACAAAAATCCAATAAATGAAATATGGCTCTCAAAAAGTGACCGGAATAGCTGTGAATGTTTTTAATGATATAAATTTCAATAGAATACACGTCCATACCAAAAATTTCAAGCACTGAGTACCTATATTGACTTACACAACGTGTTTCAACAACTACTAAAACTTTAAAAAATGATGATTTTTGAAAGAAAGTCCATGAGATCAAGGCTACAAGAGATCGAATGATGATCTCTTGAAGGTGTCTCATTTTTATTTCTAAGATAGGATACTAATGCTTAGAACTAAACTAATCAGGATAACTGGTAAATGTAGGAAAGTTGTGCACGTCAGCACTGTAATTATACTGCACTACTTTATTATGGTTAGGGTGTGAGGTGGGTTGAACAAGAAATTTTGTAGAGCATGGAGAAGCTTGATGAAAAATTAAGTATGGAAAGTATAGATGATTGGTTTTTGTGGATGACGTTAATGGGAAAATAGGATTTTGTTGAAGATCTTGTGGAAAGTATGGAGGATTGGTGGTTGCAACAACATGAGGGAAAGTAGCCATGGGATCATAAGATGGGCCATGCCAACCTTGTGGACAAGGTAGGTAGGAGTGAGATTGGGGTTGCCACAATTTCCATGGCGTATGAGTATTGAATGATTGCTTGTGAGAGTAAGGAAATGGAGGGATAGAGTTTTGAATCATACATATAGGCCATGGTTGTTGTGGTGAAATTTTTGCATCTCCTCGATCTCTTTGATATATTTCTTTTATCTTGGGTAAGGAGGGGAAGCGATTCGTGGAATGAATCACGTCACATATGCCACAAATTATGAGACTATCCAAAGGAAAGTCAATTGCAAGATGTTTCTTCTGGCACCGAGGACAAACTGTTTCTTCAGGTTCCTCCCATTTCTTCTTATCCTTCAAAATATTCAATTGTGAATTTAATGAGCTAATGATATCAACTTTAAAAATTTCAATTGAATTACTTATTTTAGCTCCTATAGCTCTTGTTTTTGCAGCAGATTTAAAATATTGAGAAGAAGTCTCACTAGAATTCTTACCAGTCTTGAAGTTCCCTCTTGAATACCTTCAACATAAATCACAAATATCATCATATGGTAACTGAAATACATCACCCATTCCCATCAAATTTAAGATTTCTAAAGATTCATTATGGATTCCTTTGAGTAGGAGTATTTTCAAGGTCTCTTTTCCCAATTGTTTTTGTTTGGATCTTTGAAGGTTGTATTGAAAGCACTCCACATATTCCTCCAAACTCTCTTCTTCTCCTTGTGTCATTCCAAAGATATCGTCATTGACCCTGCAATAATCTTGGTACCTTTGTAAGAATACATATTTCATGTCTTCCCAAGTTTGTATAGAATTCCCACTGAGGCTCATGAACCATCAGAGGGATGTTACTTTTAGACTATGGGGAAAAACATTTGACTTTTGATCATTAGTAAAATAACCATAACCTCTACAAAGTACTTCAAATTGAAATAATAATGCATCAGGGTCTTCATTTGCCAAACCATGAAAATTTGGTAGATTGGATGGGGGAATGATTTTCATTTGTACCACTCCTTCAAGATATCTGATGGGGAATTCAAAGGTAACAACTTTTGTCTCCTTCTTACCTGCCATTTTTTTGTTGGATTCTTCATGTGCTATCTCAAGGCTCCTTCTTCAAATGTTCCTGTCAACTTGTGATTAGGATGGGTGGTGCTTACATCACCACTAAGAGATATGATAATATTTAGGATCAAAAACTAAAAACTAAATGCAAAGAAAGAAACAATCAAGAAACCTACATGCCTCGACCCTTCACCCCAGAGTCAAGAACATGAAACTAAAAAAACAGTGTCAGTTGGACTTGTACGCCCTTGATAACTTCCCCAGCATCAACGCCAAAATGTTGGGCTCTAAATATGTCCTAAAAACAACCTCTATGCATCAACCAAAGGTAGGTGCTGGCACACGCATTTTACTTGTTGCCTACATAGGTGCTTACCTTCTGTTTTCAATACCCAACCTCCAGAGATGAAACACCTATAAAGGAACAACAATCGTAAAGGGAACGATAGTTGTTCTATTAAAATGAACAACAACGATACCCAAAGGAATAATAGACGCGCAAAGAGAACAACATATGTTCCTTTCAAATGAACAACAACTACACTAAAAGGAACAACAGTCGCACGAAGGGAACGACAGTTTTTCCTTTCAAATGAACAACAACTAGACTCAAATGAAGAACAATCGCATGAAGGGAACGACAACTGTTCCTTTCAAATGAACAACAACTGCACTCAAAGGAACAAGAATCGTTACATTGGGCTAAACTAATGCTTGAATTAATTGCATTGTAGTATTTTCCCAACTATTTAATTTGTCAACCCCAGGAAGTCTTTTATTTCAAAGTTACCATGCACAATATATGCAAGCAACAAATTCCAACTAACACTATTATCTATTTAATAAAATAAAACACATAACTTAAAATCATTCAAATCCACTCTTGCTTGAAGAATATGTATAGACCAATTAACTCTCAAAGGTTTTTTATAGTCAAACATAATCATATATAGCACACAATGGAGAGGGTTGGCACTTACGGTTATGTAATAGAATTTACAATTGATAGTTAAAATGTATAACACATTTTTTTACAATCTTTACTAGCGTTTATTGGAATTGTTGCATGTTTTACAACATTGGAATGACTTCTTATTTGTAACTTATTTGAAATTTTATTATGGTATGTGCACTTTGATATGATGTAATATGATTATGGTTTCATTTCATATGTTGTAATATTAGAAATATAACACAAAATTTACATATTGCATGAAATATAATAACATTTCATTTTGAATGTTCTTTTTTGCAGAACATGGCTCTTCCAGAAGATCCAGTTGATCCTCATGAGACTGCTCCAGATTATAATGGGTCTGATACAGACACGGGAGATGATGATGATGAGTCAGATGAAGAAGACATTGTGAATGACGACGATGATGACCACAATGATGATGACCTAGTTGTTGGTAGTATCCAATGACATTGATCATATAGACTCGATCATTGATCATTGTTGCATATCGTTATGATGCCTATTTTCATGTTTATTATCATATGTATTGCTCTTTGTCCTGCAATACCATATTATTGAGTTTTATCATTTTGACTTATATCATTTGGACATATATCATCTTAACTTACATCGAATGTTGACCATGTATCATTCTGACATGTTATTGATATATTGTCATATTTGACTTTCACTTGTTGTAGTTATATATGATGATGATCTTATCAATATTAAAGATATAAGTTGTTTGACATGATACTTATCGAATATTGATATATTTGACTAGTTTTAATTATAGATGATGATCATGTTATAATCATTATCTTGTTATTTTATATATATTGTATGTTGTAGATTTTATTTAGATGGAGATTTAATAAGTATAATGATGTTGTTAGTTTGTATGGATGTCCAGTTCCCTAAAAGTTCTTTATAAAATCTATCATATAAAATACTTCAAATGCAATATGACTTACTCTATAATAATATAAGTTTTTTAAGATGCATGATATATTTAACCAATTAAATTGAAATAAAATAAGTTAAATTACTAAATGGAAGCTAAAAAGGACACAACATGGGTTGTTAAAATGTAATCAAAATGTGGCTCTAAAATGGAAGTAAAAGTCAACATTAAATTTGAAGCCATACTTGGAGCTATTTATGGATATAAGTAGGAAGCTAAATTGGCTATTTAACAAGAAGCAAAACTATATGATAATTAAGAAGAGAATCCTAACACTAAAAGGAAGCAAACCCTGGACATAAAAAAGAAGCAAAACCAGACGCTAAAAAGGAAGAAAATGTTGGAACTAAAAGGAAGCAAACCATGGAGCTAACAAGGAAGCAATTCTGGAAGAAAAAAATGATGCAATAATGGAAGCACATCTTGGCGTTAATTTGGAAGCCAAAATAGAAGCTATTTTCGACACTACACTAGAAGAAAAACAGGAAGCATGATTGGGAGCTAAACTATGAGCTAAACTAGGCGCTAAACTAGGAGCTAAACTAGGCGCTAAATCAGGAGCTAAACTAGGAGTTAAAGAAAGAGCTAAAATAGGAGCTAAAGTAGGCGCTAAACCAAGAGCTAAACCAGAAACTAACCTAGAAACTAAATTCGACACCACACCTAGAGCTAAACTAGGCACTAAATTAGGAGCTAAACCAGGAGCTAAAGTAGGTGCTAAACCAGGAGGTAAACTAGGAGCTACACCTGTAGATAAACTAGGTGCTAAAACAAGAGCTAAACCTGGAGCTAAATTAGGTGCCACACCTGGAGATAAACTAGGAGCTACACCAGGAGCTAAACTAGGCACTATTTTGGGTGTTATTTAGGGAGAAATATCACATCTTAGGCGCTAAAATAGGTGCAAAATCAAGCGCTAAACTAGGTGAAAAGTAGAAGCAAAACTGGGCACCAAAAAGGGAGCAAAACTAGGCGCTAAACAGGGAGAAAAACCTGGCACTAAAGCGGGAGCTAAATTGGGCGCTAAACTAGGTGCTAAATTTGGCGCCCAAGTGAACATGTCGTTTAGCGTCGGGTTTTGTACCCTCTCATTAGCCCAATTCATGCCCTCAAATGCACTAAAATCCGGCACTAAACTAGGCGATAATGGTCTGTTTTGTTGTAGTGATAATCACATTAATCATCGTTTTTAATGATTATCAATCATGTTTTGTCATATAAGGAATTTAATGGTTGAAATCATAATAATATTGTGACGAAAAAAAATATTTGGAACATATAATATCATGTCCACATAGCACATCTCTGATTAAAAGGTTATGTTTGCAAGAAGTGTTAAATACAGACTTCCATCCTCAAAATTAAGTTGAATAGAATTAAAAAAAAAAAAAATTATGTATTTTAATTCTAATAAAAATTATTACTTGGATATTCTTAGGTTTAACATTCAAAAAAATAAATATTTGAAGTGTAATAAAAAATGTTATGTATATATTTCTATGTTTAACATTGAAAAAAAATAAAAAATTGAAAGTAGGAGAGGACCTTAATTTCTCTTCCCCTCAAACTCTTTCTTCACCTCAAAGCCTAAGTTGAGCATTACAAACAAAGGCCAGGGGAAGGTGGTGTAAGTAAACCCCTGCCAATATTACTTCCCCTCGAATCATGGATGGAATGCTTCTCATCCCCCTATATTTCTTCCCCTCAAAGCCTAGATGGATGGGATGGAAGGATTAAAGGAATGAATCCCATAGCCTTACTGGTGTAGCTCCCATAGACCAAAGAGTCGGCCTTACAATACATCAAAATGTAGTCCTCGATGTTGAAAGGTCCTGGAGGAAACATCCTCAAGTTAACTGGGTCCCCTCTTCTTGAGAGGCCAATCAAGAAGTAAATTTCCTTTGTGGCTGGGGTCAGTGATTGGACCTCTAGCATGAAATCCCTTGCATCAGGATGCCAATACTCTATAAGAGCATTGAGCAGCCTCGGTTGTTTCAATGCGACAATGTCTACAAGGTCCTCTTCAACCAAGACATCGAGCTCCTCATGCTCTCTCTCTCTCCAGTTAACATATATCATGTTTCATGGAAAAACTGAAGGAGAGTCGGTACTTTCTTTTTATTTTTTTAAAGTCTACTAAGGTATATGCAAGTTTTTTGTTACACAGTCAGGTATGTACAGGGGTTGTTGGTTTCCTTCCTGAGTACATATGTGGGTTGGCCTTGGACAACGTGCTTACATGTAGGGATTCTCTTTTTACAAGAGCATGCCCCATCAAAACACAAACTTAAATCTAAAAGAAGGAATTAGATTGCAAGTATGAGTGATTTGTACTTACTTGGTCCAAACAGAAGGTGGTTTCGTCCACTGAAGCTCAAGGAATCCACTATTTTAGCAAATGGGTCTTTTCACCTTTTGGTTGATTTTCAAATTGCAATGGTAAAAATGAGTTGTCCACTTCTATTTATAGAATTTTTTGGCCCTTTTTTCTCCTTTTTGACCCCCTTTGTCATTTTTCTTGGCTTGGTGATCACTCGATTTCACTTCTGAGATTTATATTGGTTGTTCTGGTACTCTTTTCCTTTTGGTTTGGTAATATCTTTTGAGATTGGTCACATTTTTTGGTATCCTTTGGTAAAATTCATATTTTCATTTTTTGTTCATATAGGTTAGGATTTCATTCCCACTTTTTTCATCTTGTTGTCTTTTTCTCGTTTCCATAGGATCGACCACGCCGGAGTGCGACACAAAACCTTCATTGCTACTCTAGAAGTGTCCTAATTAGGTTGTAGAGCCTACCTTTAGATGGATGCCCTAGGTAGATCCTTGTTGCATGTTTGGCGTCCATGTTGTCAGTAATGACTATAGGCTTGGGGGTCTTTGTTAGTCCTGTCATGATTACGAGATGAAGCCTCATTCTTTTGTTCACCATCACTCTAGGCCTTACCCTCGAGACTCTCTAATTGGAATTCTTTGTTGTCTTTCAAGCTCTCTTTTAAATTCGAAAGCAACATCCAATGAGACTGCATTTATTTTTTTTGATCTCGTATGGATTACTTGATAAAAGTAACCCCTTGGAGTCTTCTTTAATCCATTTTAATACTCTCTAAAAATGAAAATATTTTCGAGCGATCTTATTTTCCTTCACACTTGTCAAACTCAAATTTGATGGCACATCTGTCCGGCAGTAGTTTACCCCTTTTTCGGTCTGGATGGATAATTTTACGAATAAAGGTATTCTCTAGGAACTTTTGTTTTATAGAAGAGTATTCCCAGGCGTAGGTTTTCCCCTTTTTCAGGCCCGAGGGACTAAATATTCAAAAAAGGAACATTCTCATTGGTTTTGGTTTATCACCCTTTTCTAGGCCTTGGAGATTACTTACGAAAAAGGAACCCCCCCCGGAGTCCATAGTTAATCTCTTTTCAGACTCCTTAAAATTGAAAATATCACCGAGTGACCTTGTTCCTTCACACTCACTAAATTGGTCCAGAAGAACATCTATTGACATGAGTTTAACCCTTTTTCCATCTTGTAGATTATAGCGGAAAAAGGTATGCCTCGGGAGATTTGTCTCCCTGGGAGAGTTCTCCTCAGTTTCTTTTATACTTTTTCGGGCTAAGGAGACTAAACTTAGAAAACGTTTGTGAGTCCATAGTTAATCTCTTTTCAAACTCCTTAAAATAGAAAATATTGCCAAGAGATCTTGTCTTTATCACACTCATTAAAATTATTTTGAACAGACGTGTTTTCAGTGCAAGTTTAACCCTTTTTCGAGCCAACTAGACTAACTCCAGAAAAGGTACTCCCTGGAGTCTTCTTTTTTGTTTTTTCAAACTCTCTAAACATGAAAACACTACCGAGCTTACCTTCTCTGGGCTCATAAAAATTACATAGAAGGGGTCTCATTGTGTCATGGTTAATCACATTTGTGGGTCTCATCTTTTCGTATTTGGCCTAATGTCATCTCCATGTTGCTCTCAACTAAACCTTTCAAGCATTCCTTATACGCAAGCCTTGCAACACATTTTGCCTCTGCGATATGACACCTTGAACCATGGATGAGTTTTCCTCGAGTGTCCTTATCCTACACATGTATCCTTGCCTCAAGCATTAGTGTGTTACATGCACTTGGAACCAGTTTTCTTGTCATGAAACTCGTTCCTAATTTGTAACATAACATTCTTTTATTCTTTTTCAAGCTCTTTAAAATTTGAAAAAGCCAAAAAATTAGATATTACAAAAAGAGGGGACAAGAAATATACATTCTTTTTTCGGCAACAAAGAGAGTCGCCCTTGGACAAAGGACATCCTTTCGTTTATTCATTAAGCATTGGGATCTAGTATGACCTTAGGAAGTTTTTCTCGCTACACATAGTTGCATCCTCCTCTGTTTGGTTACTCTTCCAAACATATGGAGATTTTTTGTCGCCTCCTGCATCAAAAACTTATGTCAATGTCATGCTGCCTAAGTCTGGTCATCTTTCATGATTTTGTCCAAGGGAAGATTTACCCAACCTGAGTCCACATTTCTATAGTTTGTCTCTTGAACTTCATGAGTCATCCATCCCGAAATTCCATTCAAGTCTAGATTCTATATCGACAAGAGAGTAAACCAACACCATCCCGATGTCGAGTATGTGAAGATGTAAGGCATGATCCATGCAACAAAAATTTCTTCCAGTTGTTTTAAGAGGTATTGAATAGTATTGGACTCGTTAAAACCTATGGAACCTTAGACTAATCCTCCATGATCCCTTTCTTTTCCTGAACCTATTGATAATCCCCCTAATCATGTGACTACACATCCTTTTTCTCACAATTCTATTGATCCCCATCCCATAAGTTACAAAGAAACTAGTGTTCAAACTCCATTGCCCACTAAGAATTTAGCTTGCCCTTTTATCTTCATCGTGCACCCACGATTCACATTCAAGGTCCTGCATTTTTTTATAACCTATTGAAATATGTCACTGATAAAGATGGGTAAGGACCGACAATGTTGTCAAAATTTCTTACAGCTTGCTTAACTTCGTACCATACCTAGTCCTTCTATAACTAGCTGCATTTTTCATCTACAAGAACATTTTGCAAAGGAGAAAATATTTCTTGTTCAACACTTTTTGGGGATAGCAATACATTCTTGTTTCTTTGATCCCAATAGTCACATTTAAGGATGTTTTGTAAGAGCATTTTCACTCAGGTATTAATTCTAAATTTTTTATATATTTATTTTGATTTTCAACACTTCCTAGTATTGATAATTCTTACCTGGAAACTGTAAATAGTAAACAACAAACAACGAATATGAATGAAACAATGGTACTGAAACTTACTCGTAAATGGGGAATGACAGAATCATAGCTCCAATTCTGGGTGTAGAATCTCAACCCTGCAAACTGTAGAAACAGGTCTAACTGCAGATCGAGGACATCAACCTTGCAAAGTTGAAGCAAACAAGGGTGCAAGATTTCAACCTTGCAAAGTGAAAGAACAAGTCAAATTATGGGTTGCATAATTCAACCTTGCAAAGTTGAATCAAACAAGAGCAAGCAACAAAAAAAAAACCAGTGAGCAAGCACCAATATGTCCAACTATAGATGCAAGACCTCAAGTTTGCAAAGTTGAAGTAAACAACGATAAGAAACATCCAACGAACCAACGAACCAGTAAGCAAGCAACAACTAGTGAACCAGTAATGCCAGTGGACAACAATATTGCCAAAATTCACTACGAACAAGATTGCATCCAAAACTCAGAGGAAAATGTATTGTAACACACATGTTAATTAAACATTTAAGGATGTCAGGCCCGCTAAGTAAACATTTAAGGTTGTCAGTATTTTTTAGGGTCCTCGCGCTATGTAAACATTTAAAAAAGAAAGCAGTGTGTCAAGCATGTTTAAGTACTTAATAAAAATGAGGGTTGATGCTCAAAACTTTGGATATCTAAACATTTAAGTAAAAATAATAAAAATTCAAAAACATTGTAGATGATCAAAACTTTGGATATGTTAACATTTAAAACATTGGGAATAATGAAGTTGGAAATCAGACTTTGAATCTATTCTCTAACTAGATCATGACATATAAGTTTTTTTTTATTATATAAAAAATAATGTTTTTAGTTATCTAGTTCGAACAATAGATATTATGCAAAAAATTATAGAAAAAGGAAAACTAATATGAAGTCAACGAATTATCCATCACTATAGTCCCTCTACCCCTTTGGCAAGGACTAATAAATAAATACAAATGCATAAACAGATCGACCATTTTCGGCGTATACAATAGTAATTAATCGCTTATCCTAGAGTACATAACAATGAATAACCCAATCAACCGCTATCGACCACAATCAGGCTATCAACTCCAAGTAAAAAACCTAAAGACAGTTGAATCATCTTATTCGTAAAGCTCATAACATTAATATTTTTATAAGATTAAATAACATAAAAGTTTATATAACCTGTTTGAACAACGTCTTGCTCATATATTGGTAGTTCCTCCTCCTCCTCCAGTTTGCGTCTGTAATCCTCTGGTCTCATTTTATTCAAAGCATCGACCATAAAATATACATGCCATGGGTGGAGAAATAAGATTGTCTTTTTGTGTCAAAATAGTAATGGGGAGAGAATCTTTATCTACGCCAAAGAATATCAATCTCCATGACCATCTTCACACCTACTGGAGAACTGCTACAAATGGAACGTTAGAACTTCCATCCAAACGTGCCCATCATAGAAACATGCCAAAACTTGGCCATCAGATTTTAAATGCCATGACATGTGATTTCCTGACGCAGGGGCGTGCCACCCAGGCACATCTGCTCTGACAGGATCTTCTTCCTTCTCGCCCGAAGAACTCCAAGGTCCTTCTATTTCCCTATCGGGAAATCTGCACCCACAACAATCTTTCCCCGAGGTCTCCCCTTTTCTACTGGGAGATAAGATAAATATCACTTTCTCACGAGTTCGTGACTGAAAGCCTCCTACTCTTCGTTTCAAATCTTGCGATACCCGACATGGCGATACGGGTATAGGTCCTTCCTTTATTAGTGCCCCACCACATGCAACCATGGGCTAGGCTTAAATGTTAGCGCCTCTCGCAACTTGCACCTTCGTGAGTTTATGAGTCGAACTCTTGTGCCTCCCGTGGCGATCCTACGAGACGCGATAGGTCAACGCTGAGCTGACTCCTCCCTCGACGGATTTCACTACACGCAACCTCGCAACCTCACCACCTCGTAGGTTGAACCATCGAGCTTTCACCCTCCTATTCCGTGAATCCCCGAGATGCGACAATTCAACGGAATGTTGATTCTATCTCGAGGCAGCACGTGTCCACCCGTCGTCCACGTAGGTCCCACCTTATGCTCTGCCACGTGTTCACGTGAACCCCGACTCTCGGCACTTTGCGACTCGCGAATCCTAATGCCAATACCTTGGGACTTCTCGTAGCGAGATCCTGAGGTTTTCGTGCCACCTGTATCCCACTCACCGACTTCACTATGGTCCACACAGTCCTCCAGCTGTCGGGATATCGCTTCTCACAATCTCACGATCCCCACACCAAAATCCTCGAGTCTTTTCTTGCGAGGCCCCATTACACGGTCCCACTCGTAGACCCAACGGTCCTCCTACGATCCAGATCCAACGGTCATCCTCCTTCTCGTGCTTCGCGTCCTCGTGACTTGGGGTACCCAATGTTTGGGCTCTCACCCTGCAAACTCCCGAGTTCATGAGATCTCTCGATCTTTCTCCACCTGTCCTCCTCAGATGGACGGCTCTTAGCCTTCTCGCAAATTCATCACTCGCGAAGTTGAAGGACTTCCCTTTCTGTCCTCCAATGTCCGAGTCTGTGAGATGCGAAAATCTCCTGACACGCGTCCTCCACAACGAACGGCTGTGCTATTGTAGGGATATCGCGTCTCACGATATCACTGCTCTTGCTACACAATTTTGGGGCTTCATCTCGTGAGTCCCTGATACACGATACCACGTGTAGATCTGACGGCTCCTGTGATTCTGAATCGACGACTCTGTCCCTCTTGAGCTTCAAACCCTTCGGACCTTCTCGCCATAACCTCCTTGCACCTATGCAAGATCTAACGATCCTCGGAACTTCGCGAAATCTCCTCAGAGGATTTCGACCGTCCGTTCTTCCTTGGGTAATCCACGAGATGAACAAAGTGTCTTCCCACGAGACTCTTTCGCCACTTCGCCAACCTGCGACGTTTCTTGCAACTTCAGTCACACTTATCTACGCTGATCTTCAGCAAATCAGAGGCCTACCCTTCCTGAGCTTTGCTAAATTACTCCAACCTCAACGAGGTTCTTTGTAGGCACTCCTTGCGGCAAACCTGCGAACACTTCAACTGTTCGAGCTTCCTTTGACTTTGCGTGTGCCCATAGTAGCAGTCCTTCAATACTTCTTCTCAGTTTCATGACTGAGACTCTCCTTAGCCCGCGCACTCCTTGCACGGCTTTAGAAACCCACTTTCACTTCTGAGTGTTTTGAGAACAAGGGTTTATCTCCCTAAGCCTTCTGTCAACGCACTCCTTGCGGACGACTTCGACTGCACTCCTTGTAGGAATCCTCGCTCAAAAGAGAAACAATTGTAACTCACCTCACTTCCTCTCAGATTTCAATCTCTACACATGAAATAATACACACATCATGATAACAAATGCACAACAGGAAGTAATTCTCATAAGTAGAGCATTCAACACACATACACAGAGAATAACACAACAACCATGAATCTGAATCAACTTCTTCTATTAATTCAAGATCTGTACATGGGTGTTTTCTACAACTCTATGCTATTCTCCTATGCTCTATATTCTTCTTACTCCGGTTAATGTTACAATGATACAAATGAGGGTGTCTATATCCGGTTTCCCTACTGCGCTCTAAAGTTGTCTAATCTAAGAATTTAATTCTATCTACCTGCAACTACTACTATAAATGCCTCTGTCTATCTCAGACAAGAGTGTATGGCTCGAGGTCTGATTACATTTTTACCAAGGAACCTAAATTAAATGATCTCATTTATGTTTAGTGCATCAACTTCAAGGGAAATTCAAAAACTTGCATTGGACGTCTTCCAACTGTCATCTGCTTCCACGTTGGTTTTTCTTGTCGTGAGGGATGCTCCTGCATCATACTCCCTCGCTTGAAAATTTGCATGGGCTCCTGTCCATGAGCTCCTGCATGGTATGTCCATGCTTCCGTATCTTTGCTTCAGTCTCCCAACTGGCATCTTCAACTGGATGGCCCTACCACTTGACCAAATATTCAAAATATTCTTTCCTTCTGGTTTTCTTACCCACTCGTTTATTCAGTATCTGTTCCATTTGTGGATTCTCTGTAATTGGCATTTGCTTCTGCCACTGGACCTCTGGTTGATCATCACTTTCTGCTCCAACTTCATCATCTTTGTATGGATATAAATCCAAAACATTAAATGTCATAGATATTCCAATTCCATCCGGTAACTCAATTTCATAAGCATTTTGTCCCATTTTCTTCAATACCTTGCATGGCCCAATTTTCTTCATTTTAAATTTATTATATGTTCCCCTCGGGAACCTCTCTTTCCTCAAATGTGCAAGAACTAGATCAACAAATTCAAATTGAAGTTGTCTTCTATGTTGATCTGCTCTGCGCTTGTACTCTTGGCTTGATTTCAATAGTCGCTCCTTCACCCTGGTGTGAAGTTATTTCATCGCTTCAGCGAATTCTTCTGCACTAGCGCTGCTAGTTGCAGTCTATTCTGAATCCCTGAATTCAGAAACTCCTCTCGGCTTCATTCCATATACAATCTGAAATGGACTTCGGGCTGCGCTCCTGTTCAATGAATCATTGTATGCGAACTCTTCTTGCGGCAATATGCTATCCCAGCTACTATGGTGCTCCGTCACCAAGCTCCTCAACAAGTCTCCCAGACTTTTGTTGACCACCTCTGTCTGTCCATCCGTCTGAGGATGATAAGCAGAACTAAACATCAAATTAGTCCCCAGCTTCTTCCATAATGTTCTCCAGAAATTCCCTATGAATTTTGTGTCTCTGTCCGAAACTATGCTTTTCGGCAATCCATGAAGTCGAACAATCTCTTTGAAAAACAAAATTGTGATGTGAGTCGCATCGCTGGTTTTCTAGCATGGAATGAAATGCGCCATCTTAGAAAACCTGTCAACTACCACAAATATTGAATCAACACCTCTTTGTGTCCTCGGCAATCCCAATACAAAATCCATGCTAATTTCATCCCACGGCTTGTCTGGTATGGGTAATGGCTGATAAAATCCTGCATTCTTCTTTCTTACCTTTGAATGCTGGAAAATTCTGCACCTATCCACAAACCTCTTGACTTCTGACCACATCCCTGGCCAAAAGTATGACTCGCTCAGCTTTTCAAATGTCTTATCATGGCCAAAATGTCCTTCTAATCCACCGTTGTGCTTCTCTTTCAACAAGTTCTCCCTCATGGAGCAATTTGGAATACACAATTGATTGCCTTTGAACAACAATCCATCCTGGATCATGTACTTTATCCACTAACTTCTGTCTCTGAGAACTGGATTCTCAGCTGCTTCATAAGCTTCCTTAAAGTCTGAATCATCTGCATACACATCCTTAAGATCATCAAAGCCTAACGTCCTGACCTTGAACTCCTGCAACAACAAACACTTCCTGCTCAAAGCATCAACAACTTTGTTAGAAGTACCAGAAATATGTTTTATCACAAAAGTGAAATTTTACATGTATTCAACCCATTTAACAGGCCTCTGATTGAACTTTTCCTGTTGCGTCACAAATCGTAATGCATGGTTATCACTATATAAAACAAATTCCTTTGGAATCAAATAGTGCCTCCATTTCTTCAATGCCTGTATGATGGAATAGAATTCTTTATCATACGTGGAATATTTTTATTTTGCCTCATTCAACTTCTCGCTGAAATATGCAATTGGTCTGTCCTCCTGACTCAAGACCGCTCCGATGGAAAACCCGCTTGCATCACATTTTACCTAAAATGTTTTCTGAAAATCTGGCAACACCAACACCGGTTGTTTCGTAATATTTCGTTTCAATAAATTGAAACTCTTCTCAGCCTCTTCAGTCCAGTGAAAATATTTATGTCTTTTCTTCACTGTATCCATCATTGCTGCACTAATCCCACTGAAATTTCTAATGAATTTTCGGTAGAAACTAGCCAAACCATGAAAACTCCTCACCTCAAATACGTTCCTCGGTGATGGCCAATTCTTGATTATCTCCACCTTATCTGGATCCATCCTTAATTCATTTGCAGATATAACAAACCCCAAATAAATGAGGTATGTCTTCATCAATGAGGACTTCTTCATGTTTATCAGCAGCTTCTCTTGCTGTAATCTCTTCATCACAATAGCCAAATGCTTCAAATGCTCAGTCTTTGTCTTGTTGATAATCAATATGTCATCTAGATACACGATGACAAATTTCCCGATGAACTCCTTCAGGACTTCATTCATCAACCTCATAAAGTTACTTGGTGCATTCGTCAAGCCAAACGGCATGACAAGCCATTCATACAAACCTTCATTTGTCTTGAATGTTGTTTTCCATTCGTCACCTTCTCTCATACGAATCTGATGATATCCACTCTTTAAATCTATCTTTGAAAAAAAAATTGCCCCACTTAAGCAGTCCATCAGATCATCCATCCTCGGCAATGGGAATCTATACCTGATAGTTATCTTATTAATGGCTCTTGAATCAGTGCACATCCTCCAGCCTCCGTCTTTCTTCAGACTGAGTACTGTTGGAACAACACATGGAATCAAGCTTTCCCTGACCAAACCTTTGTCCAATAAATCTTGGACTTGTCTTTTAACCTCTTCATTCTCCTGCGGCGTCAATCTGTACGCGGCTTTGTTTGGAAAACTAGCTCCTAGTATGAGGTCTATATGATGACTCACACTCCTCATCGGTGGCAATGAACGAGGTAATTCGTCCACTACAATATCAACGAACTCTTCCAACAGTTCTTGAACTTCTCCTGGTAAATCATCCACTCTTATGCTAGTCAGAACAATTCTCCGCTTTCTGACCACAAAGAATTGTGGATCCTCCTTCTTCTTAACTTTTGTAAGAAGTTCCTTCCCACTCATGAGAAGTACTGTGTTGTTTACCTCCGACTTCACCTCTTTATCTTCAATTGGACACAACATATGAGTTCTCCCATTCCTTTCCAGGGTATATGTATTCATCCTCCCATCATGAATTACATTTCTATCATATTGCCATGGTCTACCCAACAATAAATGACAAACATCCATAGGAATAACATCACATAAAATTTTATCATTATATCCTCCTATCTTAATCTCAACTAAGCACTGTTTAGTGACATTTACCTGATGTCCCTTCTGTAGCCATGAAACTTTGTATGGATTCGGGTGATCAGTTGTCTCCAGCTCCATATTTTCTACCATCTCAGTTGAAACGATATTATCGGTGCTTCCGCTGTCCACGATGACCTTGCACACTCTATCCTTGGTCTTGCAAGCAGTCCAAAAAAGACTGTTTCTCTGAGCTGAGTTTTCCATCTCCTTTTCTGGCATCAACAGGACCTTCCGCATCACTAGTGATCTTCCTCCTTCAACGTACTCTGTCTCAACATCTCTCCTCTATGCCTCAGCGATGTGAGTCTCTCCAGTTTCTTTCTTTTTCTCTGGACACTCGAATGACCTGTGTCCATTTTTTCCACATGTGAAGCATGTGATTACTCCACCTCTTCCCCTTCCTCTACCTCTGGTACGAGGAAACCTATTATTATCAGCATGTCCTCCTCTCTGCTCAGTATGTTGTTCTCTTTGCTCAACATATCTCCCTCGCTGTGAACTTCCACCTCTCTCTGTCTGAGTCTAAGGTTTCTTCCAGTCATCCTTGGGCTTCTGGTATTTATCTTGGGCAACCGATTTGCCTTTGGGCTGACTCCTGCCTCTGCCTCGCTGAACTTGCTTACGGCTCAGGTTCTCTTCATCTTTCAAAGCCATTTGATAGGCATCCTCCACCGTTCGGATGGTTTCCATATTTATTTCATCCTGAATTTCATACCTCAAGCCATTCATATACCTGGACACCTTTTCGTTATTGTTTTCGTGATGACCTGCTCTGATATTCAACCTGTAAAATTCCTCAGTATACTCCTTCACTATCATCAGCTTCTGTCTCAGGTTCTGCATCCTCCTGAACATAGAAATTTGATAATCCCTGGGAATGAATTTTTCCTTCATCTTTGCAATCATCCTGTCCCAGCTCTTAAGTTTTTGTTTGCCTTGGCAACGCCTGTCAGCGTGCAGTTCATCCCACCACAAGGTTGCATGTCCTTTTAATCTCGTGACGACATATCTGACCTTCTTATCTTCTTCGATATCTTCATAATCGAAGTAAGTGTCTAGAGCTCTAATCCAGTCTAGCAACTCTTCCGCATCCAGATTTCCCTCATAAACTGGAATGTCCATTTTTACCTTTGTACTCATTCTTGCAAAAGCTTTAAGTAAACGTTCACTCGCTGCATCTTCCTCTGGGACTTCTTCTTCTCTATGTCCAACATCTACTTCATCTTCGGATTCACTGATATCTCCTACATCAGCTTTGCACCTTTGTGATGTCTCCATGTCCTCCATTCCGGCACGAAGGTTTCGTATTTCCCTCTCCATGTCTGAATTCTGCACTTACCTACCTCTTTCTCTGGACAATTCCCTTTCCTCCTCTGAATCGGGTGATTGTCTACCCCTTCTCCTTGGCGGCATGGTGAATTCTCTTTTTTTTTCTCTGCTACAGAAAGCAAAGAAACTCTTCTAAGCTCTGATACCACTTGACATGTGTATCAGAGTGCTCTCTTATCTCCTCCTGCCTCTCTTGCCTGAAATATACAGACAAGTAATAAGCTCTGATACAACTTGACATGTGTATCAGAGTGCTCTCTTATCTCCTCCTGCCTCTCTTGCCTGAAATATACAGACAAGTAATAAGCTCTGATACCACTTGACGTGTGTATCAGAGTGCTCTCTTATCTCCTCCTGCCTCTCTTGCCTGAAATATACATACAAGTAATAAGCTTTGATACCACTTGACGTAGGGGCGCGCCACCCAGGCATGTCTTCTCTCACAGGATATTATTCCTTCTCGCCCAAAGAACTCCAAGGTCCTTCTATTTCCCTATTGGGAAATCTGCACCCACAATAATCTTTCCCCGAGGTCTCCCCTTTGCTACCGGGAGATCAACTAAATCTCGCTTTCTCGCGAGTTCATGACTCAAAGCCTCCTACTCTTCCTTTCAAATCTTGTGATACCTGACCTGGTGATACGGGTATAGCTCCTTCCTTTATTAGTGCCCCACCACATGCAACCGTGGGCTAGGCTTAAATGTTAGTGCCTCTCGCAACTCGCACCTTCGTGAGTTTATGAGTCAAACACTTGTGCCTCCCATGGATATCCTCCGAGACGCGATAGGTCAACGCTGAGTTGACTCCTCCCTCGATGGATTTCACTACTCACAACCTCGCAACCTCGCCACCTCGCAGGTTGAACTGTCGAGCTTTCACCCTCCTATTCCACGAATCCCCGAGATGTAAGAATTCAACGGAATGTTGATTCTATCTCCAGGAAGCATGTGTCCACCCATCGGCCACGTGGGTCCCACCTTATGCTCTGCCATGTGTTCACGCGAACCCCAGCTCTCGGCACTTTGCGACTCATGAATCCTAATGCCAATACCTCGGGACTTCTCGCAGTGAGATCCAAAGGTTTTTGTGCCACCTGTATCCTACTCACCAACTTCACTATGGCCCACACAATCCTCCAGCTATCAGGATATCGCTTCTCACAATCTCGCGATCCCCGCGCCAAAATCCTTGAGTATTTTCTTGCGAAGCCCCGATACACAGTCCCACTCGTAGACCCAATGGTCCTCCTACGATCCGGATCCAAAGGTCATCCTCCTTCTCGTGCCTCGCGTCCTTGTGACTTGGGGTACCCAATGTTTGGGCTCTCACCCTGTGAACTCCCGAGTTCGCGAGATCTCTCGATCTTTCACCACCTATCCTCCTTAGATGGACGACTCTTAGCCTTCTCGCAAATTCATCACTCGCGAAGCTGAAGGACTTCCCTTTCTGTCCTCCAATGTCCGAGTCTGCGATATGGGAAAATCTCCTGACACGCATCCTCCACAACAAACAACTCTGATCTTGTAGGGATATCACGTCTCGCGATATCACTGCTCTTGCTACACAATTTTGGGGCTTCAGCTCGCGAGTCCCCGATACACGATACCATGTGTAGATCTGATGGCTCCTATGATTCTGAATCGACGGATCTGTCCCTCCTGAGCTTCAAACCCTTCGGACCTTCTCACCATAACCTCCTTGCACTTCTACAATATCTAACGATCCTCGGAACTTCGCGAAATCTCCTTAGAGGATTTCGACCGCCCGTTCTTCCTTGGGTAATCCACGAGATGAACAAAGTGTCTTCCCACGAGACTCTTTCACCACTTCGCCAACCTGCGACGTTTCTTGCAACTTCAGTCGTAGTTATCTACGCTGATCTTCAGCAACTCAGAGGCCTACCCTTCCTGAGATTTGCTAAATTACTCCAACCTCAACGAGGTTCTTTGCACGCACTCCTTGCGGAAAACCTGCGAACACTTCAACTGTTCGAGCTTCCTTTGACTTTGCGTGTGCCCGTAGCAGCAGTCCTTCAATACTTCTGCTCAGTTTCACGACTGAGACTCTCCTTAGCCTGCGCACTCCTTGCACGGCTTTAGCAACCCACTTTCACTTCTGAGTTTTTTGAGAACAAGGGTTTATATCCCTGAGCCTTCTGTCAACGCACTCCTTGCAGACAAATTCGACTGCACTCCTTGCAGGAATCCTCGCTCAAAAGAGAAACAATTGTAACTCACCTCACTTCCTCTCATATTTCAATCTCGACACATGAAATCATACACACAGCATGATAACAAATGCACAACAGGAAGTAATTCTCATAAGTAGAGCATTCAACACACATACACAGAGAATAACACAACAACCATGAATTTGAATCGACTTCTTCTATTAATTCAAGATCTGTACATGGGTGTTTTCTACAACTCTCTTCTATTCTCCTATGCTCTAGATTCTTCTTACTCCGGTTAATGTTACAATGATACAAATGAGGGTGTCTATATCCAGTTTCCCTCCTACGCTCTAAAACTGTCTAATCTAAGAATTTAATTCTATCTACCTGCAACTACTACTATAAATGCCTCTGTCTATCTTAGACGAGAGCGTATGGCTCGAGGTCTAATTACATTTTTACCAAGGTACCTAAATTAAATGATCTCATTTATGTTTAGCGCATCAACTTCAAGGGAAATTCAAAAACTTGCGTTGGACGTCTTCCAGCTGTCATCTGCTTCCACGTTGGTTTTTCTTGTCGTGAGGGATGCTCCTGCATCATTTCCCTTTGTTGAATATGTACCGGACCAGGGAGGGGTTTTTGGCGGTCTCTGGGCCACTTTGGGTTTTTTCGTTGTACCATGAATTTGTTGTTTGTCCGGTTTTTGGATTTGGATTTCTTCTAGTCATCGCTTGGATTTGTTGTTTGCTTTGTCTTTGGCTCCAGGTTCCTGAATTTGGTGTTTGCGTGATCTTGGGTTCTCCGGTGCATGGGTTATGCGGTTGTCTATATGAAGTTTGGTAGATGCAGTTGGCGGTGCTTGTCTACCTTATATTGATGCTTTTTTGGTGTCCACTTGGACTATTGTGGTGTTTCTTTGTTCATTTTTCTCACTTGGTGCATTTAGTACTCTGGTTTGTCAAGAGAATAGGTAGCTCTGCTGGGTAGTTGATTTTGAGTGCTTGAGGTGAATGTGGGTATTGTTCGTCATGTATGCCTATGGTTGGAGGTTCTCATGGTTGGTGTATTGATTCCCATATATTTCAAATAGAGGTAACATGCCCTCTTTCATGCTTAGCATTTTGGTGTTGCAAAAATAGAATTCTAAAAGGCTCCCAAATTTGAAATTACTTGTATGGGTTAGTTGAGACTGCTTGTGGTAGATTGAAGTATCTTTTCCTTGCATTCCTTTGTTGGGGATATCCTGGGAATACATATCATATCTTATGCATGCTCTGATTCTGGATCTTGCTATGAAGGTTTGAGCTTGGAAATGATTAAAGTTTGAAAGTGTCGTTTGAACACTTAGATGGTTTGAATGAAAAAATTGAAGAAGAAAATACATAAAGAGAGATTGAGAATAGAAAGTGTGGAGCGCGATTATATCAGCTGATATTCGAAAGCTATACAGGGAAAACAAAACAAGAAGATCAAGAGGTCAGAAGAAAATCCTAACGACTAGTACAGCTGGCAGTGTACAATCATACGTTGTTGAGGTTATAACTAAAACTCTCTCTTAAACTCAACAGTTACAAACATCAACACTGACAATGCTTAAGTGTTGTCTCTGAAAATAAAAAATGGTTTTTCCCAATGGATTTGTAAAGATGTCTACAAGCTAGTCTTGTGGGCCACAAAATTGATTTGTGATTTCACCATTATTGACTAGCTCATGTATGGAGTGAAAGTGAGTGTTAATATGCTTTCTTTTCTTGTGAAAAACATGGTTTTTGGATAAAGCAATTGTTGAGGTATTGTCACAGAAGATAAAGAGTTGAATCCTTTTCTATATGTGAAATGTCATTTAATAGTCTTCGCAACTACACAGCTTGACAAGAAGTTGAGGTAGAAGTGACATACTATGCCTCTGCAGAACATATTCAGACAATGGGTTGCTTCTTTGATTCCCAAGAAATCAGATTCATGGCTATGTGAAAGCATATCCTAAAGTGATTTTTGGTCATCTAGGTTTCCTGCAAAATCATTGTCAGTGTAACCAAAAAGATGATTATCTACAGACTGAGTGTACCATGAACCAAAATTGAGAGTGCCATCAACATATCTCATAATCCTTTTTTCCATCTTCCAGTGAGAATCTTTGGGAGATTCTATGAACCGGGAAACAAAGTCGATTACATACATAATATTAGGCCTAGTTTCTTTAAGATACAACAAACTACCGACTAAAATTTTGTACAAAGAAGAATCCATTGTAGGGATTTCATCTTGCTTGATCAATTTGGTGCCTAGGGGTATAGGAGTTTCTAATAGATTGCATTCTTCCATGTAGAATATTTTGATGATGTATGTTGCATACTTTTGTTGACAAAAAAAAATGTCTTTGGTTGATTGGTCAATCTCAATCCCCAAAAAATATTTCATTATGCCAAGATCTGTCATCTCAAACTCAGATTGCATGGCATGATTAAAACTAGTTAACTCAAGATTTCCAATATATATCATGTCATCAACATAAAGATAGAAAATCAAAATTTTACCCTGTTGATCTATTTTGGTGTATAGAGTTGGGTCATTTTGGACTCTATTGAAACCACTCTTGATCAAGTAAGTATAAATTATGTTGTACGAATCTCTTGGATCTTTCTTTAATCCATACAAGGCTTTCTTCAACCATTACACTTTGGTTGGTTGGTCTTTGAATTCAAATCCAGGTGGTTGATCCACATAGACCTCTTCTTCTAAGACACCATTCAGGAAAGTTTAATTGCCATCCATTTGGTATACTTGACATTTGTGTTGAACTGCTATGGACAAGAGATTCCTTACAGTGTCCAACCTTTCTACTAGAGCAAAAGTTTCACCCTAATCAATGTCTGTTTGCTGTGAGAATCCTTTGGAAACAAGTCTAGATTTGTGTTTTTCAATATGTCCCTTCTCATTGAGTTTAGTAAATTATAAATACACTTAACAACAATACTGGTCTTAAGTTTGGGTAGATCAACAAGATCCCATGTCTTGTTCTTCTCAATGGAGTCAATTTTTTGGTTCGTGGCTTGAACCCAATGTGATGCTTTAGATGCATCTTTAAAATATGCAGTTTGACATGACATCAAGGCAAAAAAAAATTTCTTATTAATATCATCCAACTGTTGATGGATTTCTCTCAATCTTTGAGTTCTCTAATTTTTAAGTTCAGAGGATGAATTTATGTTTGAAGATGAGTTGTGTTGAGAACTTTGAGGTTGTCCTTGTACCCACAATCTTGGAAGGACAGGATGATGTGTTTGTTGTGATGAATTTTTTGTGTTCAGGAAGTGGAAGCAATGGATTTTGACTATCCATAGGGAGATTTTTAGACTCGCTCTAGAACCGATTTCCAAGAAATTTGGCATCTCTGTTGAGAATGAGTTTCTTTGAAATCAGATTGTAGAGTGTGCAGGATTTGCATGTCTCACTGTAGCCAACAAAAATACATTTCTCACTTCGATCATCAAGTTTGTTCCTCAATTAAGACAGTATGTGAGCAAATGCAATGCATCCAAAAGTATTGAGATGAGCAACGTTCAACTTTTTCCCACTCCATGATTCTTGAGGGACCTTCATCTTGACACTGGTGGTTGGAGATCTATTCAGAAGATAAGCTGAACATGATACAACTTCAGTCAAAAATAAATTTGACAGACATTTCTCTCTGAGAAGGGTCCTTGCCATGTTCATTATAGTTTGGTTTTTCCTCTCAGCCACTCCATTTTGTTGTGGAGTATACCCGGTTGTGGTTTGCATGATTATGCCTTATGATTTGCAAAAAATTGAAAATTTTGTTGAACAATATTCTCCTCCTCCATCTGACCTGAGAACCTTCACATATTTCCCACTCTATTTTTTATCTTCAGCCTTGAACTCCTTGAACTTTGCAAAGGTTTCAGACTTGTGTCTGAGGAAATAGATCCATATTTTCCTACTAAAGTCATCAATAAATGTTAGAAAATAAAAGCTACCACCTATTGACTTTGTTTGCATTGGTCCACATAGGTCAGTGTGAAACAACCCTAAATTTTTTTTGGCTTGAGTGGAGGACAGTGGAAATCTTGTTCTTTTATGTTTTCCAAGAATGAAAGACTCACAAGGGGAGTTTTTCTCTTTGAAGATAGGTATACCTTTGACCATGGATTTCTTATGTAGAAGGCTTAGGATTTGAAAGGGCAGATGTCCAAATATTGCATGCCAAATCATAGTTTCATTGGGGGTGGATGTACTTTGTGCATAATATTGAGTCAAATATTCAGTTCTAAGGGTTAGGGGAAACATTTTACTCCTAGTCATGTGGATTTCAGAAATCAATTTCCTCCTGGGAGGTTTTTCATATATCCTACATGATGTTCCTTCAAAAAGAACCGTATAGACATTTTCAACTAATTGTCCTACCCTGAATAGATTATGTTTCATATATGGAATGTGATAGACATATTTTATGTCTTTCTTTACATCTTGTTTAGTGAGAATAGGTATAGTTCCTTTGCCTTGAACTTGGACTAAATAGTCATCTCCAAGTGTAATATTAGATGAAATAGAAGAATCAATCCAAGAGAGTAAATCTTTGTTACCTGTCATGTTATTGATGCATCCACTGTCCAACAACCAAAGGTCCTTGTGTTGTTATCCGATTTTGTGACATGAGAGAAACATTCCATCTGAGGTGTCTCCTTCATGATTTGTGACATGGGCTCTTCCTGATTGTTGATCTGCTTTCTTCTTCCTACATTCAGATTCATAGTGCCCATATTTTGCAGTAATAGAATTGTATGCTTGCTTTGTCATTGGCTCTCCTCCCTCTACCTCTTTGAGGTAGAAAAATATGATGTTGATTTTGATGTGTGTGACCTTCACCTGAATGATGGTCTCTTTGATTTTTCCCTCTTCCTTGGTGAATTTTACCTCTGTCTCTTCCTCTCCCTCTGTTGAAAGTGAATTGAGTCTTGAAAGGACTAGCTATTGACTCACCTTCTAGATACAGTCTAGTCTCATGTGACAACAAAGAACCCATGAGTTCATCTGTTGAAAAATTTGGTAGATCTTTGGATTCAAGGATAGTTGTAACAACCATTTCAAATTTCCTTGTAATAATTATAAGGAATTTCTCAAATATCCTTCGATCAAGGATGGCTTCACCAGTCAACCTGATCTGATTTATAATTCCCATGAATTTTGTCATAAATTGATCAATATTTTCAAACTTTGTCATTTTTAAATTCATAAAATGAGTCCTCAAGGACCAAGGTCTGCAGCTTGATTGTTTTGACCTTGTCATTTCCCTGGTAGGTTGTACTTAGAATTTCCTAGTCTTGTTTTGAGGTAACAACACCTGTGATTTTTTAGAAAATCGAGTCATCCACTAAGTTTTGAATCTAGAATTTGTCCTCATTCTCTCTTTTCCTCTGTTCTTTGAGAGAAACTATTTATTGATTATTCATGGTAGCTAGATCTGTTGGATTTGGTTCCACATAGCCAAGATCCATTGGATCCCAGTAATATTGTGCTTGTAAGAAGGATCTCATTCCGAGAGAAAAAAATTCATAGTTCTTTCCAAGATGAATTGGCCCTTGTGTTGGTCCTAGATTGTTAGAGGTGGCCATTTTTGTAAAAATGAATTTAGAACATAAAACAAATTGTTAGTAATGTTCATGATTTTTCTCAGGGATGATGAATACCTATGATATATGTATGCAGACAAGTCCTCTTCCTAGTTCTTGTGCGTAAATACAGGTCCTCCAAATCATCTATGAAAAACACTAGCGAGACCACTTCATTAGCTCTGATATGACTGGATATGACTATCCGAGCAAGAGATCCACATTGTCATAACTCTGTGCTACGTTCGTTATCGATTGTCACCCTTTAATAGTGAAAACCAGGAACTCTGAGTGTTTCTTTTTAACCAATTTTTTTTAACATTAACCCTTCATATGACCAAGGGCTAAGAACCAGGTGCTCCAGGGATTTGGGAATTTTAAAACCATAGATCTATCGAATGGGCAAACTGGAGAATAGGAGAATAGTTCAACGATCCTCATTGATTTGAGATAAACGAATCAAATTTCTATGATTTGGGCTTCGGCGATTTTTGGTGAGCACAACAACACACAACAATCGCGAAGTTCCAATCACCGAAGAAGAGATCGGACGACTCCTATTCCTCCACCAAATAAATGACTCTACGCCTCCTTCGCACTATGTCCTTCGATGATTTTTACACAACAACTTTTCAAAAATCTGCCGAATCGTCGAAGTATTAAATCGATGGTCCTTGAGCTCCCATGGATGGATGATTCAGATTACTTATGTTCGAGGTTCAATGATTTCTTTTGGTCATCCACACAACACAACTCTTCTTATTATCTGAAATGGAAATAAAGATCAATGGCCCACAACGCTCAACCAACGGACGACCGAGATTCTTTTCGAGACTTCGCGAGTTTTTTCCATGTCTTCAACGACACAAATTCGCCAAAGTGTTGAATCTCTAGAGTGACATAAGCTTGATCCAACAGTTTAAATGTCTTTTGGAATGAGTGGTCAGGATCCACTTTGGTGCTTTTCCCTTCGGGGATTTTTCTGTCACTGCTTCATAGTTCTCAGATCGTCAAACTGTTAGATGAATTCCACGTGTCTAGCATGATCAACGACTTGGATTGAATTTGGTTTTTTGGATATTCAACAACTCGGGAGTCTGTGAATGAACACACCTTAGTTATTCTTCATTGATGGTACTCCTAACCTATGGATCTAGTGCCATGCGTCCACTTAAATTAACAGTCTTGATCCTCTCTGGGACTTCTGGGCTTCAAGATTTTTCAATGCACAATGACAGTGATCCTCCAGAGTGTTGAATTAGTGAATTGGAAGAGTGTGGGATCATCTGACACGTGTTTCTTCGATCCAACGATCCAGAGTTGCTTCAGCTCTCTGGGACTTCATGGACCTAGAAACCTTCTTGACCACGGTCTTCTTGAGTGCTATTCCACCGGACTATGGGATCTGCTGACACACATCCTCTACCTAGATCGACGGAAATAATTCATCTTCAGAACTTTGAGAGATTTGACTCCTCTGCAACTCTTACACAAGATTCATCGAATACATGAAGATTCTTTTTCTTCTCTCCACCATCGATCTTCCTTTAACAAGATCTAACGGTCATGACTTAATATTTCTTTATTTGATGGTTGTTGTCACCCGTACTTAGATCTAACGTTGATTAACTCTTCTGCATGCTCATCATCTTAGTTGGGATTTATCTGACAGCCCAGAATTGTTCCTGTGGCTGATGTAACGGTTGTCTTACATTCTCCTCTGCTACTTCTGCATCCTCCTCTTGAAGAAAGAATTCCACAAATTCTTAAATGCTTCATCTTGAATTTTCTCCTGCAAGTCTGCCTCTTTATGTTGTGATGTCTCCAACGCTACTTTAGCAAACTACGGAATATTCTCTAGGTTCTTTTAGTGGACTTCTCTCGAGGCTCTATGAAGAGTATTACCTCCCGCGCTTGGATACCATGACAAAATAAGAAATGAAGCAGACAATACAGAAAGAGAGATTGAGAATAGAAAGTGTTGAGCGTGATTGTATTAGCTGATAGTATAAATCTATAAAGGGAAAATAAAAAAAGAAGATCAAGAAATTAGAAGCAAATCCTAACTACTCGAAACAATGGTAGTCATAAGTTGTTAAGGTTATAACTAACACTCAAGACCTTGAATGCATGCTAGAATGAGGAAGTGACTTTTTAACTTCTATGTTTCATTCTTCTCAATAGGCTTTGTGCATGTGAAGGTCGTGATTGGCTTTGTGCATGTGAAGGTCATGGTTGTATGCTCCTATCTTGCAGTTTTGCAGGTCCTCAATGTGCGTATATTTCCTTTCGTTCAGGAGGGTTTGAGGTGTTGGGCTTTGCGTTTTTCTTATTTCCAGTGGTTTCACCTTATGCTCAGAACTTGCTAGAAGCACTGGAGTTTTGAAATCCATGATAGATGAATGAGAAATACCTTGTAAGCTGATTTTGAACTATTAATTTTTGCTTCATTGGGTTTAAATCTTGTAGCTTCTCCTCTTACAATGGGTATTTCACAGTCAAATGAGTTCATGTATCCATGTCTTTTGGGTATTTCGTAGTCAAATGAGTTCATGTATCCACGTCTTTTGGGCTTTGCTAAACATGGTGGACTATTGAAAAACTAAACGCTAACTTTAAATTCACTGATAAGACTTCGAGGAAATGAGCCTTATTAGTCCCTGTTGTAGGCGTAGAGGGAATATAATGATCGATAAATTGTTGACTGCATATTACTTTATCCTTTGACCCGAAATATTTGCACAATACCTATTGTTGGAGCTATGGAAATAAAAACATATATTTTTATATAATAAAAATTAACATATATGTAGTGATCTGATTGTATAAGAGATTGAAGGTCTTATTTCCATCTTTTCTATTCCCAATGTACTATATGGCCACATATCCCAAGTTTTTCTCGTAGTCAGTATGTTTTAATCATATATTTTTCCTGTATCTTGCTTCAAGGTTGATTAATGCTAGCATTAGTTTGAATGTTTGTATTAGCATTTTCTTGTACCGGAATATATCTGCAAGTTTTGATATTCAAGCTTTGTAGTGATTGAGAATTCCAAAGTTTATAGCATCTTTGGTGGATGTATATTTCTTGAAATGTATTGACACTTATTTTGAGATGTGTCAATAGGAATGACTGCGTAAATGTTCACATGATGTGACGTTCTGCAACACCCCTGACAGCTTAAATTTTTTCATTCCGCGAGGTGCTTAGACAGCCTGAGAGTCTTAAATGTTTATGTAAATATGGTTCTCAGAGTACATTTTTCCTCAAAATTTTCTATACAGTTACAGTGAATTTGCACTTGATTGTCTACCGCCAGTTCAATAACCATTTTATGTTTCATCCTTATTCTACCATTGAAGCTACATACATTGTTTACTAGTTCAGTGACTGCTTCTTCTTCACTGGTTTGTTGGTTGCTGCCATTGTATGCTTCATCCTCGTAATCTACCATTGTATGCTACCATTGTTGGTTTGTTGGTTGCTGCCATTGTATGCTTCATCCTCGTAATCTGCCATTGTATGCTTCATCCTTATTCTACCATTGAAGCTACATACATTGTTTACTAGTTCGGTGAGTGGTTCTTGTTCATTGGCTTCTCGGTTGTTGCTTGTTGTTGTTTCGCTAGTGATTCGAGCTGTGCTTCTGCATTTCATCGTTTTAGAGTAAGTTTCGATGTTGTGGTTTCATTTTGTATTCCTTGTTTGCTGTTTAGTTTGTAGTTTTCAAGTAAGAGTGTTTTCTTATTTGTAGTCACATGTTTCTTGTGTGTTTCCGGTTCCTTTTCTGCTTGGGTTGAAGTTTCGTAATCGTTGTAGTCACTGGCTCGGTGGTTCTTGTTGGTTCGTTGGTTCCTGGGTTGTTGGTTTTGTTTGTTTGGTTGGGGTTTGCGCTTTGGGGCGCTGGGGGTGCAGTTCAGCCTCTTTATTCTTTCTCGCTGGTTTGGTCCTTGCTGGTTTCTTTTCTGTGATTCAGCCTTGCAGGGTTGGTGTGCAGCAGCGGTGGTTGGATATTTTTTTTTTTGGATTGTTATTGTTTTTTTTGGGGTGCTTTACGGTGTTCATCCCCTTCACCCACCAGTGGATATGGAGTTGTTTTATTTTCCATGTCTTCCAGAGTCAAGATCTGTTATTCTGTGATATTTTCCTGGTGCTGCAGTCTTTCCATGAAAGAAAATAGTTTCATGCAAAATTGTTCGAGGATTACATGTGAATTTACAATACCCGCTATTTTTTTTTTGGAATAAAGCATATGTATGCAGGGTACATTTATAAACCATGTATGGTCAGATGTGTTGATATGAGATGACATGTCCTTTCTCCTCTACATAGACTAGTGTGTGTAGGATGCAATTTGTGTTGTTCTTGACATATGATATGTGCAACAAAGATTCTGCAAGATTATATTTTCATGTCTGGAAGCATGTGTGGGTAATTAGCCACGGAAAACTGAGAACTTGTATCGTGGGAACAATAGTCTATGTAGAGGATAAAGAACATGGCTAGAGGGAATATGTGGATAAATTCCCAGGGAAAAGTAGAAATCGTTTAACTGCGGCCATGCAGTTGCATGATATTTTGTGCCTTGTAATATATTTTGGCCAGGGAAAAAAATTGTACACGTTTATAGCCATGGATAGAGAAGTGCAAAGGTTCATGTTTTTGCCTTTGTAGACTATTCGTTGAGTCAGTTTTTCTCTATGTACATATTTCTTATTCTCTACTGAATACCAGATTCCATTGATGTTCATTAAATTTTGTGGGTTCCCAAATTGAAACAAACAGAGTAGCTGGAGAAAAGGAGAGAGTCTCGAGTGCATCGACTGAAGAGGATATAGAAAGGTGCATGCTTGTACTGTTGTTTCATATTGCACTATTTTGTATTTCATTTATGGGCTAGATATGTGTTAAGCTAGTTGTGTGCCTTCCTACATGGTAAGTTTTCTTTGTTGCATACATTTATTCCTGCATACTAAGCTAGTGCATGCCCGTTGTGTTTGTGTTGCATTGTTGCATTTAAACAAACAAAATGGTTGGACAGGATGAAGGACTCTTTGGCGGGTAAATAAACATGTGTCTTTTTTTTTTACATGTCTGTTTTCAAACTAACTTGCCTTCCTGTCGATTTCATATTCTGCGTTGTTGCCTTGGAAAAAACAGGTTGCTTGGATAGGGAGATGAATTCTTCTGTGCAGCAGCAGAGGGTTCTGTGGTACAATATTCTAAAAGGTATACTAGGTGTGCCGGCAAATTAAAGATACAAACCGGGTGGGGGCATATAATATATAATGCATATATTTTCTTAGTCTTGATGTCCATTTGCAAATTCTTGCATCAGAAAAAGTTGGACTAGTGACATAGCCATGAGCAGTCAGTCATCCTAGACATCGGCGGACTGACAAGGCCAAAGGTAAAGATGCATGCGCTCTTCTCTTACTATGTTTACTAGACAAATTTCCCAAGCTATATATATTCATCTATGGCATGGCGAATATGTTGATGCCATCTATAGTACATGGTTTGCAACTCGCAAGAAGTATCAACAAGTACAAGCGAGACACCGAACCTATTGCATGTTCCGCAGACTAAGAGGTGTCGTTGTGAAACTCTAGCTCCATAGTTCATCAAAAGTATGTGAGCACTTGTAGCACACTACCATTCACTTTAGTTTTCCTATTCAAAAAATGTCTTCAGGTCTAGAGTTATGACATCCAAACTACTGTCAATAGAGGCCTTGAACAACCGCCAAACTGGACAGGTGTTCATTGGGGACATAATGGTTGTCTATACCACCTACTTGGACAAGGCAAACAAAAGTAGACCGATTATGCATGATGATATGACAGACAAGGACACCATGATGACAGTCACACTGACTATTCCTCCACAACTTGTCCAACAACATGTAGAAAAGATATTGTCGCGTAATGGGATATCCATTGCAAATTTTAATATATTGCCGAAAACAGTATATGATCATGGTGATTGCAATCGAATTATTTCAGTCAAAGAAACAAGCATTGTGGAAAAAATTCCTCCTATTTGTTCAGAATACCACTTCCTCCTAGACTCTACTATTAGGCAACTTGCACAGAGCACTGATATTTACCCAATGGAAACGATTGGGGTTGTTGTCACACTGGCCAAGAAATTTGGGTCGCAACACATTCTCCATATAAAGGATGGAGAGTCAGACAACGACAAGGAAATGGTACCACTTTTCATATTCAGTTTTGTTGTTTACTTTCACTTCTGCATGTATGTTGAGTAAGTTACACAAATATTGCACTGTTCCATGTTGCAGCAACAATTGTTCGATATGTATTCAGATTTGTTTTTGTCAATGGAATAACAATTACATAGAGGGCAGATTCCACTTATGTTGTTCAAAAATATAACAAAAAAGAAGGATGCTAGAGAAACGATCTTTCAGACAACCCAGTCAACGTTTGTAACAGAGTTGCGAGCATATACAATAAAGGATCTGGAGAATCTAGCTAGCTCTACAATTGTTGTGCATATACATTTACAAAATCATCGTCTCTTTTCTTATAGAAATAGCCTTCAACAAATTTCTGCAGCTGTTATTTTTTTTTTGTTTTAAAGGGGAGGGTGGGATGCAGTTGTGTATTATACTGTTCAATGTATTAATTCCTTTTCTTGCATTCCTAGGTTGAAGGTCTTTTAGTTGTAGCCAATGTGTACTCGAACCCCTTTGATCTTGTTTGTGAAAAACTCCATTCTACTGCCTCTGCCTCCGCTTTGATAACTGATAATATGATTGATTGTTTGTGATGCGGTGAAAAATGTCCATATATTTATGGACATTGCCTTAGTGGTGTTATTTGAACTGTGGGAAACAAAACCATGCACTGTACGATCAGGCAACTGTTGTTACAAAATGTGCTTCCTGAGTTGGAAGAGTTTTTATATGAAACATATCTACAGAAAAAGGCAAGCAGTGTCTACATGCTGCGACAACTTTGGATACAAAGCAAATTCACCTTACATGAGGACGATGCAATTTTGCATATTGATTGAAAAGGGGAATTTTTTTTTTATATGAAACTTTGAGAGGAAACAAATATAGCTCATGTCTCTCTGTAATATTTTTTCAATATCCAGATGAAAGTTCATTTCAACAGAAAACAAATGCGGTGACGTCTTTTCTTTGTATATCAAATTGTTTGGTGCAAAGGTTGATGGGTTTTGCTCTATGGAACCTTCTGGGAAATTGGTTGTGTAATGTTTAAATTATGTTTGGTTCTTGGTTATCTTCTTTGTCTGTCAATTTTTATATCCTGGAACTCCAGTTGTTATTTGGAGGACATCGAACAGTATAATTGTTTTTTTTTAGCCAACTAGGACGCAGATCCGCCTGGTAATTTCTATGGAATTGTGATGCAACTGTACTGTCACTTGCTTTAGCATATTTTCTTGATCGATGAACTTGGTCAAACTATTGCTCTAAAATAATTTGGAATCAACGAATATATAGTGTCTGAACTGCAACTGTCCTCACATACAAACAAGAGGCTCTTAAAATACAAATTGGTCGTTGTTTTCGCATTTTTGCTTATTCGATGAAGTTAGTCATATTAATATCCTAGAATAATTTGAAATCAATGAATATTTTGTGTGCAGAATGAAATTGTGCTATAATATGAACAACATACCCTTAAAATTCAAATTGGTCCTTGTTATGCTTGTGGTTATAGAATTTTAAAAAACAATTCTTTTCTTTCCTTCATTCTTTTAAGAATAAGCGATTTAACATCCTTTAATAATTTAATGCGCCAGCTCTGAAGTCCATCTGTCAATCTGTATATGGCATATCTCTGAACCATAGATGATTTTAGGGGCTAAATTTCGTGAATGGGATAATTTTCCACGGTTTTTCCCCAAAAAAGATTCGCTAATTTCCATTTTTTCTAAAACTGTTTCGCCCAAATTCCATAGAATAAAATTATTTTACCATGAAAATCGCCAAAATTTTATAGAAACTATATAAAATCCTTAAAAATATGAATATTTTTACAAATCTATCGCCAAACATTTTACCTTTTGCATATTAAGGACTAGTAAGATTAGCCCAAGTTTCTACATTTTGATATAAATTTCCATCCTTAAAATCATCCCTGCTCCGAACACTATTTGGAGGACAAGGAACAATGAAACTGCAATGTTTCCCCAAGCAGCCCATAGGTTCCTTTGTCAATTTGTATATTGTGGAGTTGTGGGTAGATTTTGTACAACGCGGAACAATAAAGTCCCAATTTTCAGCTCGCGAGCACGAATAAAAGAGGCCCATTTATCAGCCCGCTATCCCCACAACCCTCGATAAAAAAAAATCGTGAAATATGAAATACATACGGAATTGTTACGGGACAATAAAAGTGCAATGTTCAACGAACCAACCGGAGTCCTATTGTCAATTTGTATATGGCGGAAGTCTAGATGCTATTTGTAGTAGAGGGAACAATGGAGACTCTATTTTCGGCCTGTCAGGCTGCGAACCCACCATCCAAAAATTGCCTAAAAGTGAAATGTTCAGGCAACCAACCCGAGTCCTCCTGTCAATTTGTATATCGCAGAAGCCTGGGTGGTATATGTAGGATAGGGAACAATAGATACTCTATTTTCGACCTGCCAGGCCGCTAACCCACAATCCAAAAAATGCCCAAGTATGGAATGAGGAATCCACATATGTTGTATAAAATCTCATTCCATAGTTAATATAGAGACTATGTTCTCCAAGTGTGCTTGTCAATTTGTATATTGCGGAAGTGAAGATGCTATTTGTAGAACACAGAACAATAGATACTTAATTTTAATCCCACCAGGTCACGAATCCATGATCCAAAAATTTCTCATGTATGAAATGAGGGATCCACATATGTTCTAGAACAATGTGTTTGTACATCGGGGAACAATAGAGGCCCAATTTCCAACCTGCCAACCCCAGAGCCCTCGATAGAAAAAAATCGATAATTATGAAATTGATACGGAATCGCTACGGGGAAATAAAAGTCCAATGTTCAACAAAGAAAACCGAGTCCACTTGTGAGTATGTAATGAGGGTTCCACATACTTAATTTTCAACCTTCCTAGCCGCGAACCTGTGATCCAAAAAATGCCCATCTATGGAATGAGGAATCTGCATATGTTCTAGAACAATAAAAATGCACTATTCATCCAAGCAGCCCATAACTCCTCCTGTCAATTTGTATGTTGCAGAAATCTGGGTGATATTTGTAGGAGACAGAACAATAGACATTATTTTCGGTCGACCAGGCTGCAAACCCACAATACAAAAACTGCCTAAGTATAAAATCTCATTCCATACTTTATATAGAGGCTATGTCCACAAGCCGGCGTGAAATTTTTTATATCGTGAAAGTGTAGGTGCTATTTGTAGAACACGAAACAATAGATACTTAATTTTTAGCCTGCCAGCCCACCAACCCACAATCCAAAAAGTGCCCAAGTATGGAATGAGGAGTCTGCATATGTTCTACAACAATACAAATGCAAAGTTCAACCAAGCAACCTGTAGTTCCACATATGTTGTAGAACAATGTATTTGTACAACGTGGAACAATAGAGGCCCAATTTCCAGCCCGCCAGCACCAGATCCCCCGATAAAAAAGAAACGCTAACTATGAAATTGATACGGGATCGCAACGACACAATAAAAGTCCAATGTCCAGCGAAGCAACCCGAGTCCACATGTTAATTAGTATGCAATTAGTGATTTGCATATGCTGTATAAAATCTCATTCCATACTTTATATACAGACTTTGTCCCCAGGTCCGCGTTTCAATCTGTATATCGTGGAAGTGTGGGTGTTATTTGTAGGATACAGAACAATAGATACTTAATTTTAAACCCGCTAGGTCGCGAACCCGTGATCCAAAAAGTGCCCAAGTATGGAATGAGGGATTTACATATCTTCTAGAACAATACAAATGCAATGTTCAGCCAAGCATTCCATAGTGACTTGTGTCAATTTACATGTTGTGGACAGCTCTAGAGCCCCCGATAAAAAACAATCGCTAACTATGAAATTGATACGGGATCGCAATGGGATAATAAAAGTCCCATGTTCAATGAAGCAGCCCGAGTCCACCTGTCAATTAGTATATCGTTTAAGTCTAGATGCTATTTGTAGGCGACGAAACAATAGACTATTTTCGGTGCGCCAGGTCGCCAACGCATGCTCCAAAAACTGCCTAAGTATGCAATTAGTGATCTGCATATGCTGTGTAAAATACCATTCCATATTTTATATACAGATTATGTCCACAGGTCGTCATTTCAATTTGTATATCGCGGAAGTGTGGGTGCTATTTGTAGGATATGGAACAATAGATACTTAATTTTCAGCCCACCCACCCGCGAACCCACGATCCAAAAAAGTGCCCAAGTATGGAATGAGGGATGCGCATATGTTCTAGAACAAAACAAATGCAATGTTCAGCCAAGCAGCCTGTGGTGACTCATGTCAATTTTTATGTCGCAGAAATGTCGGTGCTATTTGTAGGACAAGGAACAATAGAGACTCTTTTTTCAACCCAACATACTGCAAAACCACGATAAAAAATCGGCCTAAATATGGAAACAGGGATCCACATATTCTCTATAAAATCTCATGTCGATACTTTATATAGAGACTCATCTCCGCAACTCCCACCATCAATTTTTATATCGCATAAATCTAGGTGTTATTTGTAGGAGATGGAACAATAGAGACTCTATTTTCGGCCTACCAGGCCGCGAATCCAAGATCCAAAAACTGCGTAAGTATGGAATGAGGAATCCACATATGCTGTATAAAATCTCATTCCATACTTTATATAGAGACTAGGTCCAAAATCGCGCTTGTAAATTTGTATATCGTGGAAGTGTAGGTGATATTTGTAGGACAGGGAACAATAGATACTTAATTTTCATCCTGCCAAGCCGCGAACCCGCGATCCAAAAAGTGCTCAAGTATGGAATGAGGAATCCACATATGTTCTAAAACAATACAAATACAATGTTCGGCCAAGCAACCCATAGGTCCTCCTGTCAATTTGTATATCGCAAAAATGTGGTTGCTATTTGTAGTACAGAGAACGAAGAATCTACATATGTTCTAGAACCGTACAAATGTAATTTTCAACCAAGAAACCCGTAGGTCATTCTTTCAATTTGTATATCGCGGAAATCTATGTGCTATTTGTAGGACACAAAACAATATTCAGTATTTTTTCAGCCCACCAAGCCACAAACCCACTATCAAAAAAGTGCCTAAGTATGGAATAAGCGATCCACATATGCTGTATAAAATCTCATGTCTATACTTTATATAGAAACTCATCTCCACAACTCCCACTGTCAATTTGTATATCACGGAACTGTGGCTGCTATTGGTAGGGCATGGAACAATAGATACTTAATTTTCAGCCTGCCAGGCTGCGAATGCGCGAAACAAAAGTTGCCCAAGTATGGAATCATGGATTTGGATATGTTATGTACAATATGATGCCCATACTTTATAAAAGTACATGTTTAACCAACCCACCCGCAATGCTGAACCAACCAACCCGCAACTCTGCCTATCATTTTGTATCTCGCAGAAGTGTAGGTGCTATTTGTAGGACACAGAACAATAGAGGCTCAATTTTTAGCCCGCCAGGACGAGAACCTGTCCGCTAGGCAAAGAACCATTGGGCCTTCACGTCTCCTGGGTATATCTTCTTCCGTTTTTCTTTTGTAACCCGCCTGACCGCTTTCCATATGCAATAATTAAGCTTTAATGCTAGTAGCAATCTTGCAACAACCGTTACAGTTGTCATTAATGTCCGGAATTTCAGAGAATATTTGTCATTAATAGGAATTAAACTAAGATTTGTGCACAAGCATGTTATCCTTTCCAAGTATTCATTTCAAAGGTGACGCAATATTGTTTTTTTTGTCCGCCGACGGGTTGGTGCTTTTAAGAAATTTCTTATTCTTAATGTCTTTTCGTCGTCACCGCCACCTTCACACTTTTTTCTAATTGTGTAATTATTGAGCTGTGATGGTCACATCTCATTCCACATGAAACCTGGAAATTGGCATTTATCATCGAAAGGCTCGAGGATATAGTCCATTGATATGCATTAAACCAGACTTTGTGGTGGCTTATATTATCCCTCCCCGATTTTCATTTGAAACATCGTCTCGAGCAAACGGAAATTCTTAATAAATTGTGGCGACAGTTCTCTCCACACACAGTCAACATATTGGGGAATAATGTCCACAGGTTCCACTATTCCAGGGCATATTCTTACTATTCATCTCTCTCCGGCCACGAGAAAAAAATGAGATGGCCCCTTGGTACACCGAGAGATATATTTCATGCCAAAAAAAATTATGCCAACCTTGGTTTCTCAGAGAACCTGCCCACTTGCAGTCATGCCTGTCGCAGAACTTTGTGCCATGAATTCAAGGCCAGAAGAATATGATCTAATGGACGATGATATGGAAATGGATGATGGCAATGCAGAAAATATTCCCACTCCTAGGCCCAAATTGAAATCAACCATAATGAACGGACCTTCCCGGCTCGGTGATCACAGTCATGACAACACCAAAAGGAGTTTCGGAAAAAAAAAATGGACAGTGAACGTAACAACCACTTTGCATTGACAAAGTAGGAATTCCAGAGTTCCAAATTAGTCCATTCTAGGCAGAAGAGTTTGACTGTAAAGCAATCATATGTTGATGCTTCCAGAGATATATTTTAGGCCAAAAAAATATTGTTTAACATTTTCGAGTATCAGGTGCAAAACTTTTGTTGATGCAATGCATTTTCCTACTAGTCATCTCCTTCTGCCCAGAATGGACTAATTTGGGCCTCTGTAATTGCACGTGCAAGATGTACTACTGAATTGTTTTTGACTATGAAGAGTCGGTTTCAACTAAGGGCTATTCCACTTGCCCTGCAACCATTTTCGTCTTCTTCCTCAAGTAAAGCTTCTGAAAAATATCAATTTCAGGAGAGGATGATTAATCAAGGATAAAACTCCAAGGATCTTTCATACTATAGAACACATGCCTATGTTTGTCACAACTACCTTCAATGTTTTCAACCGAAGAACTGGATCCAATTTCTAAGCATAGATGTACAATACTCAATAATTTTCTTATTTTTTTAAATGGATTTGCTATTACGAAATTTTGGCCTTGGACTCTTCATCTCTGCCACTTTTCTGGGTTTCACGCATGTTCTAATTGGCATACTTCGGTGCTCTCGTACTTCTTCGATCTTCTGTTTACTAATACCAATGTAAAATGTTCTAGAAAAATCAGTCTTCTTCTTTCTAGAGATGCTATTATTAAGTTTTAATGCTAATTAGTACAAAACAATGTTCACTACTTCAGTTGGTATGTTACAGTCATGGAATAATGTATCAAGAACATAACTGCATGCACATGTTGCAATAAAATGTAATATTCAACAACGCATTTCCTGATAACTAGTGGATCATGATTTTGCAACAATGGGGATTCTTTGAAACCAATTCGCACTTACGAAAAATGTCTTCCGCCTTTCTATTTTCCCAATTCACGTGTTTCCAACCACTTCTTCCCCTTTCTTTAAATTGACCCTCTATTGTTCCCTATCCCACAACTGCCACCCAGAGTTCCGCCATATAGAAATTGATAGGAGGACCCCGCTGGCTGCATCAACATTGCACCTCTACTTTTCCAAGACCTCCAAACAAAATTCGTAGCTCTGCTATATACAAATTGATAGATATACAAATTTCCAACCGTTCTTAGATCATGCTCTTTTCCGTATTACGATCAACCTATCATGCCCTTTTCACGATCTCTTTCGTTTTACACATTTTTCACTCAAAAATTCTGAAACATGAAATTTTACCCTTTTCCGTATTATGGTCCACCTATCATGCCCTTTTCTGTGATGCCCATTTTTTGCACTAAAAACTTTCGATAAATACAATTTAACCATCTCTTCCTCGCATATTTACTGGAACTATTGTCAACCCGATTTGAAGCCCATCTGTCCGCTTTCCATACTTTGCCATTTGTTCAAATTTATTTAGGGAATCATCCTTTTGCTGGGTTCAAGAAATATTCAATTTGCAGTCATTGTTTCCTGTGCCGGCGTCCTTTTGGAATTAGCAGTGGGAAATTATATATAAGATCTTATTTCTACACATGTAATTAGCAATTTCCCTATTATATACTTAGCCATTTTGCCAAAATTCCACAAATATACAAACCGGTCGCTGAACTCCCCCTTCATGATCTCTTCCTGCCTATCCCCATAACCCTTTTTTGAATCACTTCCAACCTCTTTTCAGAACTTTCCATTCTTTCCTTGCTCTCCATCGTCTCCCTCACCTTCACACTTCTCTATAATAAAAGAAAATATAAAGTTATATATATATATATATATATATATATATATATATATATATAGACATATCTTGTTTATAAATATGGAATTACTGGCATTTAATTCTAAGAGGCCATCATGCAGAAACTGTATATATTGTCATTGATGGGTGAAAGGGCCGAGGAAATCTCGTATTCATGCGCATTAAACCAAATTTTGCGGGGAGATTATATTGTCCCTTCCAAGTGTACATTTCAAAATCATGAAATCCCTTTCACACGGTGTGGCCTTCTCACGTTCAATAAACCTCCATTCCTTAATTTCTCTTCGCCGTACCCACCACCTTCACATTTCTAAATATTCAATAAATAAACTTTACTCCTAATAGTTCATCATGCACCACCAATATCGATTGTCATTAATCAGCGAAAGGCTCGAGGAGCTTTCCCATTCATAAGCATTTAACCAAGATTTAGCAAAANTTTGCAACAAAGCAACCTTATCATAAACCTATGGCATCAGTTCCACACCAGTTCTGTGGAGATACAGTGAACATCTTCGGCTGTCACGACCATAACTTCCAATGGTCCAAGGAATTTTCTTATTACTCAACCTCTGCCACAGAGAACCAAGTAATTTAGACCACTGGGATTTCTCATGCAGGCTGTGTCCCTGAGCTTTTTGACTATAAGGACGTGTTCTCTTGGTGCACCGATAAATTTATTGCAGAGAAAAGAATTATTCCACTGCACGACCGCTCTTCTTTTTCTTTGTCACCTCAGGTCTTCCGGAAGATGTTGAAATTGCCCAAGCCAACATTGACGTTCAAAGGAGAAGATTACAAACAGTTCCTAGAAAATTATAATAACAGATTGGACATCTTGCCCCTTTTTTTGGAAAACAGGGATTTAGTTCCTGAAGATATTACAAGCATGCAGGTTAGTTCATTTAAAAATCCTTTTCGCGAAATCGCCTAGATGTTTACAAGAATAACGGGACAAGAATCCACAACTACTGTTTCCCACATGGCTCTTTACATTTTGTATTTCACAGTCAACGAACAAGCCATTTTTTATTGGGGAAGGATAATTTCTTATGAAATTTCTTCCCAATTGTTAAGCTACAAAAGGGGAAAGAAATTTTCTATTTCATCCTATTTAGTTTTTTCAATAACACATTCCTGTCGATTTTCGCAACTGTCTCTGTCCAGGAATGTCAACTGTGATTTCCACCCAGTAACATTTTAGTACCAGGCCCTGTGGAAGAACAAGGATTCCCACTGTTTTTACGAGGTTTTTAATGGCTTCTTGTCTATTTTCAAACTTTTTTTTTTAGGAGAAAATGCTCCCCGCTTATCTGAACAGGAAACTAATTTTTTGGACAAAAAGGGAATATTCCAACATTTGGATAATTACACTGTCATAAGAATTTTTGGCTCCATGGAACAACCTACTCTCCTTCCATGTCACTTTACGGACATAATTTTTATTGCAGAAGTAGCACGTCAATACAGCTACTGGTTCGATCTGTTCCAAAGGAAGAAAAAAAAAGTTCATTCCTATGCCTTGGAAAATAGGGGAGTTCGTGTTAAAAAACGTCAACAAATTTGACGATTTTGCAACACATTTTAGTATCTCCAACCTCAGATATGTTGAACACATAAAAGGATTCGACCCCTATGATATTTTTAGACAACATTTACATTCACTTAGCCTCGACGATTGTTTTGTAAATAAACACCTGCCCAAAAACAGAGACAGTCATGGGCCTGCCTCTGATGCCGGTGACGTACAGACAATGAAAAGTTGCACAAAATTGTACACGCAAAAGGGGAAATACCCCAGTGACAAGAGTGTCCAGTCCGCAAATACCACTCCAAAAAGTACGACATCCTAGAGCATCACTCGAATGGCCCATCACAGCAATAAAGAAACCCAAAATTCTTCAAACGAAGGAGGAGATAATGACCCTCCTCACTCTAAAATTGATATTTATCACAAGCTTCCAGTAGAGAAGAAGAGAAAATAAAATGTGGGGCAGGCAGAAGACCCAGAAATTCAGAGTGAGAACATGGAAATTGACATTGATCTAGATGCCATGTTCCCCATCTTTGATCAGCCTGAGGATGCGATCCACCATATCCATCCAATGGACATATTCGTTACCCAAAATTTTGAAAAAGATGAATCCTTCATGTTCCAGAGTGTTTCTTTTCATAGCCAGAACAAAAAATTGATATTTCAGAAAAAAAGAATGTTAAAAATATCAAAGGCAAATCTTGTTCAGAGGTTGACGTTGCCAACATGTGGCCGTCCAAAATCTGTCAACTTCACACCACGACCGTAGAAGAACTTCATGACTCCATTGAACGCATCGAGACCCACAATGCTAGACTGAAGGACCAAGTCAAGGAATTGGAATATGCTTTCTTTCCTATGCCATTGCTTGTCGATCCTTTGGCAATAGCCATGCCTGGCACCCCTGCACCCAATGTAAAAGCACCCTCCACCCTGCTCACATCCTATAAAGGATATGTGGAAAAAAATAAAAAAAGAATGGAACTGGTTACCGATGCCTGGAAAAGATCACAAACCATCGCTTCTCTTGGAACCAGGTCACATAGCGTGCTCGAGATTTTTCAAGATGAATTAAAAGATGAAGAAATTTTCTTCTTAAAAACGGTCATCCCTTTTGGCAAGATTGTCAACAATATGACAGAAACAAAAAGAAGAGAAGAAGATCTTCCATCCAAAAACTGGATTGGCCAATTGAATGCATGTTGGAAAGAAAAAGTAAACCTGCATCTCATTGTTCAGTCATGTGAACAAGTCATATCGAAGAAAGATAAATTATTCACAAAGTTGACAAATATAGACTTAGTCGGGAAAACAAACGACTTCCAAGACCCCCCTTAATCACAAAATCCTTGCCCTTAACT
>SNQJ01S0004002.1:7266-50932 GCA_010110895.2 Picea sitchensis | reverse complement strand
ATTAGGTCTTGATATTGATATTGTATTTTTTTTTTAAATACCTACACAAAGGTGGCAATTGTGACGTCTTTCACTCTCTTCCCGTCGCTATTGCCACGTCCGAGACGTCTCTCTTTCCACCTCCAAGATTGTCACTCCCATAGCAACCATGTCAGAGCTAGTAAATCCTAGCCGTCGCTGTTGCCACCTGATGGACGTCGTTCTTGCGACATTCAAGAGTGTCGCTCCTATAGCAACCACGTCGGAGCTAATACCTCATCCCATCGGTCTTGCCACCTTCAGAACGTCTCTCTTGCCACATCTAAAACGTCTCACTTGCCACGTTTGAAATGTCAGTCTTGCCACCTTTGAAGCATCTCTCTTGCCACGTCTGAAACGTCTCACTTGCCACGTTTTCAACGTCGGTCTTGCCATGTTTGCAACGTCTCTCTTGCCACGTTTGAAACGTTAGTATTTCCATGTTTGAAACGTCGGTCTTTCCACGTTTGAAACGTCTCTCTTGCGACGTTTGAAACGTCTCTCTTGCGATGTTTGAAACGTCTCTCTTGCGGCGTTTGAAACATCGGTCTTGCCACGTTTGAAACGTATATCTTGCCACGTTTGCAACATCTCTCTTGCGACTTTTGAAACATCAGTCTTGCCATGTTTGAAACGTCTCTCTTGCCACGTTTGAAACGTCACAATATAGATGAAAATTAGGTCGTCGAAAAAACGACGTCATGTGAAACGACGTTTGAGGGGGTCCGAGGTTTGTCGGTCTTCCGATAATAGAAAGTGGCAATTGCGTCGAACGCACCTTCGGAATTTGACCCAAATGTAGTAGTGTATTAATTTATGTCATCATATATTTTTAATGTCATCATATATTTTTATCTTTCACCAGTCCACATTGAAAATGCATTTAAATTTCCAAATTTAATCTTGCACTGTCAACAAATTTTTCACTTTCTTATATACTTAAAAAAAAAATGTTTGCTATATACTTTCCAAAATTAGATGGTGCTCGGCCTGCCAACCGTCATTTAATTTTTCCCCATCTTTCAAAATATGCACCTTGCACACAACATTTCCCTCATATACATTTTGCACCAAACACTTCGTTTCATTTACACTTCGACCCCATTTTTCAAAATTTTCTTTCTAACCTCCTTGGCAGGGACTCAATTGCCACACAGTCTTGTTTTCTTTTCAAACGTTTCAACGAGTTTTGAATTCTTAAACACTGATAGTATAACTTGCCTTCCCTTTTTCATTCGTTGTTTGAGTTACATGTAGAAGATGTCGATCCCTCTGGAGCATTTTACACCTTATGTCATGTTTATAGAGAAAGCAAATCTGATAAGCCTTCAATTCGTGATATCCCTGTTACGATCACAGGCTTGTATTGGCATTTGTAATTCACATTTGTGTTATGTGGTGGGCATGGGAATTGCTAATAGAGGCAAATAGTTTTGTTTCTTGAAACTACTCTTCTTCCTATATCGAGTTTTCTAGTGGGGCGTGGATTTCTTTCATTGTGTTTTCATTGTGTTATTCAAGTATGATCCTATCCCTATCTTTCTTGCATCCTTCTCCATTTTGAAGCTAAAACTTGTCACACATGAAGCGTATATGTTGGAAAAAGATGTATTCTGGTATTCTTGGATGTTGTTTTATTTTATTTTATATTTTGAAAGCGTTGAAGTCATCCTTAAGCTAGAATTAGGTGTTGTATTTTTTAGCGTCCTTCGCAGAAGCTTCATACATTCATGGTGAAATGATTTTAAAAATGCAGATTTAAAATATTCTACAAAATGCTACAAACAATAGAGAATTCGATAGTTTGAATTTAGTAGTGGAGACTATGATATTAATTAATATTTATAAATATCCAGACATTACTAAATGTACAAAATTAGAGAGCATAAATTCATGCGCTATATAATGGGAAAACTATTTCAAATAAAGAGAAGCAGTTCCTTGTCTCCTCCTAGGGTTTATAGTGGGGAACTGACCCTCAAACTTTGAGAAGCACAGAGTGGAACTTGCCTTGGAATAGTCACTCCACACGCTTCCTTCATATCTAGCTAGGATGACTCACCTTCAACTCTCCAATCAAAATTGTGCAACAACTGACCCAATGCAATCTCAATTGTAGGAATAGCCATGGAAGCCCCAGGGTATCCTCTCCTTCCTAACCCAAATGGTATCATACTGAAGTCCGATTGATCTATTAAATTTATATGCTTGTCTTCCATAAATCTCTCCAGCTTGAAATTGGAATCATATGCCCCCCACAGAATGTGATCCCTTCCTATAGCCCATACATTTACCAATACCATTGTTTTCTTAGGTATGTACTATCCTCCTATTGTCACAGCCTCTATAGATTCATGAGGAATCATTAGCGGTCTCGATGGGTATAATTGCAGAGTCTCTTTGACCACACAATGGAGGTATTTCATGGTTTCTAGATACAACTCCTTTACTTTACCATGTTGGCCAACGACCGATTCGATTTCTTCCTGCAATCTCTTCATTACATTTGGATGTCTGAGTAGCTCACTCATTGCCCATTCTAATGTAGTTGATTTCGTCTCCAATCCAGTCGCAAGACAAAATGAGATGCAGAGAATATAGAAATGGAAAACAAGAAGATGAGGAGTGTGCAATAGCGTTCAGTGTATGATTAAGTGAAAAAAGAACTGAGCTATATAGGCTCGAGAAAATCAAGAAACATAACAAGAGATCCTAACTAACTCATACAGCTGGTCAGGACAACTAGCAGTGTCCAGTCACACACTGTTGAGTTTACTGATATATTTAACACTCCCTCTTAAACTCAACAGTTACAAACATCAGTACTGATAATGCCCAAGTGTTGTCTCTGAAAATAAAAAACGGATTTTCCTAGTTGCTTTGTACAAATATCCGCGAGTTCATCTCGAGAGCCACAAAATTGAATTGCTATGTCACCATTATTGACTAGCTCACGTATGAAGTGAAAATGAGTGTCAATATGCTTGCTTTTCTTGTGAAACACATGATTTTTGGATAGAGCAATTGTTGAGGTTTTGTCACAAAAGATAGGAGTTGTCTCATTTTCTGTATGTGACATATCATTCCATATTCTTCTCATCCACATAGCTTGATAGGAAGTTGAGGTAGCAACGACATACTCTACCTCTTCAGAAGATATGGATACAATTGGCCGCTTCTTTGATGCCCATGAAATCAGGTTCATGCCCATGTGAAAAGTATGTCCTAAGGTGTTTTTCCTGTCAGCTTGGCTTCCTGCAAAATCATTGTCTGTGTAACTAAAGAGATGATTATTATGAGATTGAGTGTACCATAAGACAAAACTCAGAGTACCTGCAACATATCTCTGAATCCTTTTCACCATCTTCCATTGAGAATCTTTGGGGGATTCCATGAACCTGGAAAAAAGACTAGTTGCATACATAATATCAGGCCTAGTTGCTGTAAGATACAACAAAATTCCTACTAAACTTTTGTATAGGGTAGAATCCATTGTAGGGCCTTGATATTTCGTACTCAATTTTGTGCCTAGGGGTATAGGGGTTTCTATTGGATTGTAGTCATCCATGAAGAATCTTTTGATGATGTCTACTGCATACTTTTGCTGATGGACAAAAATTCCTTTGGTTGATTGGTCAACCTCAATCCCCCAAAAATGTTTCATTATGCCAAGATATATCATCTCAAACTCAGATTTCATGCCATGTTTAAAATTGGTTAACTCAATATTTTCAGTATATTTCATGTCATCAACATATAAACATACAATCGGAATTTAACAGTCTGATTAGTTTTGGTGTAAAGAGTTGGATCATTTTGGCTTCTACTGAAACCACTCTTGATTAGGTAAGTGTCAATTCTGTTTTACCAAGATCTTGGAGCTTTCTTTAAGCCATACAAGTCTTTCTTCAACCGATACACTTTGGTTGGCTACTCTTTGACTTCAAATCCAGGTGGCTAGTCCACATAGACCTCTTCTTCTAAGACACCATTTAGGAAAGATGACTTGACATCCATTTTGTATACTTGCCATTTTTGTTGAGTTGTTATGGCTAAGAGATTCCTTACAGTGTCCAACCTTTCTACTGGAGAAAAAGTTTCACCATAATCAATACTTGGTTGTTGTGAGAGTCCTTTGGCAACAAGTCTTTCCTTGTTTTTCAGTCTGCCCCTTTTCATTAAGCTTAGTTTTGTAAACCCACTTGACACCAATAATTTTCTTATGTCTGAGCAGATCAACAAGATCCAATGTCTTGTTCTTGTCAATGAATTCAATATCTTGGTTCATGGATTGAACCCAATGTGGCTCCTTATTTGCCTCTTTAAAATATAAAGCTTGACATGACATTAATGAAAAAATATTGTGTTGATCAATGTCATCCAACTGCTAATGGATCTCTCTCAAACTTCAAGTTCTCTCATTTTGAATTTCAGAGGATGAATTTATGCTTGAAGTAGATTTATCCTGAGAACTTTCAGATTGTCCTTGTACCCGCAGCCTTGGAAGAGTAGGATGATGTGTTTTTTGTCCTAAATTTTCTATGTCCTCAGGATGTGACAACAATGGATCTTGACTTTCCATAGGCTGATTTTCAGACTCGTTCCAGAACTAATTTTCAAAAAAAATTGCATCTCTGCTGAGAATACATTTCTTTGAGATTGGATTGTAGATCCTATAACCTTTTGAAGTTTCAATGTAGCCAGTAAAGATACATTTCTCACTTCTATCATCCAGTTTCTTCCTTAATTCAGAAGGTATGTGAGTGTATGATATGCATCCAAATGTCCTGAGATGAACAACATTTAGCTTTATCCCACTCCATGCTTCTTGAGGGACCTTCATCTTGAGACTGGTGGTTGGATATCTATTCAGGAGATAAGATGAGCATGCTACTACTTCATCCCAAAATGTATTTGACAGACATTTCTCTTTGAGAAGGCTTCTTGCGATGCTCATTATTGTCTGATTTTTCCTTTCAGCCACTCCATTTTTTTGTGGAGTATACCTGGTTGTAGTTTGCATGATGATGCCTTGTGATTTGCAGAAATTTGCAAATTATTTGGAGCTGTATTCTCCTCCTCCATATGGTCTGAGTGATTTTACATATTTTCCACTCTGTTTTTCAACTTCATCTTTGAATTCTTTGAACTTTGCAAAAGTTTCAAACGCGTGTCTGAGAAAATAGATCCAAATTTTCCTGCCAAAGTCATCAATAAATGTTAGAAAATAAACGATACCACCTATTAACTATGTTTGCATTGGTCCACATAGGTTAGTGTGAACCAAATCTAAGTGTTTTTTGGCTTGAGTGGAGGATTGTGGAAAACTATTACTCTTATGTTTTCCAAGAATACAGGATTCACATGGGGGATTTTTCTCTTTGAAGACATGGAGACCTTTGACCATGGAGTGTTTTTGTAGAAGACTTAGACTCTCAAAGGGTATATGTCCAAATATTGTATGCCAAACCATAGTTTCATTGGGGGTGGATACACTTTGTGCATATGATTGGATCAGATTTGGAGTTCTGAGGGTTGGGGGAAACATTATATTCCTGGTCATGTGGATTTCAGAAATCAATTTTCTGTTGGGGGTTTTATCATATATCCTACATGATTCTTCTTCAAAAAGTACCTTATAGCCATGTTCAATCAGTTTTCCTACACTTAACAGATTACGTGTCAGATCTGTAACATGATAGACATTGTGTACGTATTTATTTACATTTTTTTTAGTAAGAATAGGTACAGTTCATTTTCCTTGAACTTTGACTAAAGAATCATTTCCAAGTGTAATATTAGATGAAATTTAAGAATCAATGCATGAGATTAAATATTTTTTACGTTTCATGTGATTGTTGCAGCCGTTGTCCAACAACCAGAGATCTTTATGTCGTTCTTCAGTCTTGTGGCATGAGAGAAACATATCATCTAAGGTTTCTCCTTCATGATTTGAGATATGTGCTATGCCTAAGAGTTGATCTCCTTGTTTCTTCCAGTATTTAGATTCATAGTGCCCAAACTTATTACAGTAATAACATTGTATTCTTGATTTGTCATTTGATCTTCTCCCTCTGCCTCTTTGAGGATGGAATTTCTAATTCTCATTCTGTTGTCCATGACCTTGGAAATTTTGATTCTGGTTCTCTTGTCTGTGACCTTCACTTGAGTGATGGTTACTTTGACTTCTCCCTCTTCCTCAACGACCTCTTAATTTTACTAAAAGGGGGGAGAATTGGTCATTTATTTAAGCTTATTTTACTAAAGAGGTCAATTATATTTGGTCATTTATTTAAGATTAGATTACTAAATTGGGGATAAGTATATACTTAATATTTTTGTTTAAATAAAGGGCGGAGAATTGGGATTAATATGGTTTATTTTTTTGAATATTTAAAATTCGCCCTACTAAAATTTGAAGGAGCTAAATTTCTCCCATGGGTGAAATTTGGCCCTAAACGTTTCCATGGAAATAGGTTAATGACCCAAGAATCAAAGGTATCCGATGGAAATTCTACCCCCTTACGGACCACGAGCTGGTCATTCTAGGTGGCATAGTTTTCCTTGAATAACGGTAATGAGTCAATGCAAATTTTGCAAATTAATAACATCAAATGATGGTTTCCCTAATTGGAGTTAGTTATGATAGGTTAATTTTTCACCTTCAAAAAAATAAAAATAAAAAAGAAGATCCCAACATTTCCATTCTCAACTACAATGGGTTGAATTTCTACTAATGTCATAAGTATGTTTTTGAATGTCTCAGTTTGGAAATTTGGTGAAGAACCCATATCTATAAGGATTTGGAATTTTGAGTTCAATCATGTGCAGTTCTCATGCATCACTACAACTTCATGGATTGTATTTTTACCAATGACATGAGTTCCTTCTTAAATGTCATGGTTTGGAATTTTGGTTAATGAGCCATATCTACATGCAATTGGTCTTGATTTTGATTCCCATGATGTTTTTGCAACATTACAATGCCATGTTTTTTATCCAACCTATAGTGCTTGTGCATTTCTACAACTCGACATACATCTCTTGCATATTATAATTACCTCACAGCTAGGACATTGTCATGATAGATAATTTGGTGTCAATTGCTAAGTTTTGACACATGAGGGGGTCTACAATTTACTAAATTCTAACACTACATATGGATTCAGAGACCCTCTGAATCCATTTGGAGTGATAGAATTTGGGAAATTGTGGGTCTCTGAATCCATCTGCAATATCAAAATTTAGTAAATTTTGCAAATTCATTGTCAAAATTGTAATTTTCCATTTTTGGAGTGACACAACTAAAAGTGACCAAATAAATGACCAATTGTTATGTGATCATTTTTAGTCTAGTTATATCCCATGACCAAATTTGGTCATTTATCTTGGTATTTTTAGTTTATTTCTTATCCCATGACCAAAGTGGTCATTTATCTTGGTCATTTTTAATTAACTCACTTAAAATTTATCATTTTTTGTCATTTATTCCTTGAAAAAATGGTGGTGACCAAATTTTTTGGTTGTCTGGTCATTTATCTCTCATTTTGTACTAGTGCTTGATTGCATGATAATAGTGAACATATATATGTATTTCTATATCATGATTCCATCTCATGGTCTCTTCCATGAGAATTTCACTCTCTTTGACATCTCGGCTCCATATTTTACACCAAGCGAATTAATAATAATATTCATTGGCACTTGGTAGTCCATTTGGCATTTACATATTCCATGTAGATGTTGTTGTGCATAAAATTATGCGTACATGAGATCTTCTCTTGGTTGTGACTTATGTTGGGCCGAACTAATGTCGTATTAATTGCATTGTAGTACTTTCCAAACCATTTAATTTGTCAATCCGAGGTTCATAGGCTTACAAAGAAAACACATTGTATGTGCAGGACTGAAGTGGAATTAATCTAATCTAACTCTCCTTAAAGCTGACACAAACTTTCGAAATGTAATTTCTGAAATCAAATTAATCTAGGAATGAAAAATTAAATGAAGGAAAAGAAATACAACATGTGAAGAGTTTAATGAAAAACAACATATATGTGAGCTCATACCAATGAAGCTATCTCAAATTACATTACAAGAATCAAATGACAAATCATGAAACAATAATGAAAGCATGAATCAAACTAAGAATCCCTTTCTCCAAAATTAAAAAACCCAGACTCTAAATAAAAATCTAAGACTAATCCAGCTTTCTAAGATTCATTCCAAAATAATGAAATGGAGAGAGAGAACTCTCTTTTATACATGAGATCCTTGAAGATAAGATAACCATCTCATAATTACAAATCCACTATTCTCTCAACTACTTCCCCATTATTACAAAATATGATCCATTCAAATCCTCCACATGTCTCTCACAAATCCTGGATAAGATATGTCAACCAAATCTCCATGATCTTATCCTTGGAATAGGCTTTGAAAAACTATCTCCTTGAAATGGTGGAGGAGATATTCTAGAAGTCTGTTTGTATTAATTCCTACACATTACAAATCTCACACATTTTTGAGATATCTATGAAAAACATGTTGACTTTCTAACATTTAATCATAAATTCCTTTTTAATACTAAAGTGAATAAAGTGGAAAACAATAATATGAAACCCAAATATATTTATGAAAATGATATCATGAAAGGTTAACGGGGTAATGAAATGTGAAGAATTACGAAGGGAAAGGTGGATGAAAATACGACATTTATGAGTCCCAACATACCCACCAACTGAACTTGTTGCATGTCTGCATGCAACTGTGCATGGATATTCTCAAGAAATTTTGGCATTTGAATTTCGACTTTGATTGATGATAATGAATTTTCTAGGATGGGAATGAAATGAGTAACAATTGACATTTTATTGTGGTTGGTTCTTGTGTTAACAACATTCATTTCATTATTTTTTTCTCTTGTTGTTATGACAATAATTTACCCATATACTTACTGGAAAAGATAAGATATCAATGTGCATAAGGAAACATCACTAAGTATAAGAAATCCCTTTTTCATACTTTTGAATCATGCTAATATGTATATCAAAGCTTATTAAGAAAAGTGAAACATAGTATCATTGGAAAATAAATGTTGATAAATGGTAAATGAGACGAAAAAATGGAGTAATGGTAGTTGAAAAATAGAGTGATGATAGTGAATATAGTCCCCATCTTGAATTGGTTGCATGTCCTCATGAAACACATCATCCCCCCCATACTGAATTGGTTGCATGTCCTCATGAAACACATCATGAGTCATAGAAGTGAAGAGGAAAGGGAGCATGGTGAGTGATTTTTCCAAATTATTCATTGTTATTAGTTGAGGAATTACATGATTAAAGTTCAGAAAATAACATACCTCCACTTACCCAAAATGTTGATGAACTATGCAATAGGAATATAGTTGATGCGGCTGCTGGAGAATGGAAGATGTCACTGCTGCAGGATCATGTGAAAGTTGATTGTTGTTGTAGTTGCAATTGTTGTAACTTTTGAATCAGAGAATGTGAGGTGAAGGAATATGAACTGTTGTTGATGAATCATGGAAAAGAGGAAGTATGAAAGTGGAACTGTAGTACTCTCATATAGTTGAAGTCATGTTGTTGTAACTATTGAGGGAGTTAGGGAAAAGTGTATAGTCTTCAACTACTACAACCCAATGGTACAATTCTAATCATGCAAATGGATGTGTCGATGTCGAGCATGAAGAAAAATCATTGGATTGCCGACCATTGATGAATGTCGTTAACCAATGCGAGGCAAACTCACCATTGATGTCAATGAATTCCAAGGTACCTGAGTACATATTGGAAAGTGAGAATAGATGTGTTGATGTCGAGCCACTGGAAATATCTGACGATCAAGACACATTGATGTATTCGCATGATTTTCAGCAAAATAACTTTCCATTAAGGCATGAAAGCCTCTAGGTACTCAAAATGGACTCTAGTCTATAACCCAAATAAGGTGTTGAGGTCGATGGGGAAAGACTTGCTGAAAGGTGGGCCTTAAGGAATCCCACATCAGTCAACGCGAGTTCATACATAATGATTGGTAGGACTATAAATGAAAATATCTTAGTAGAAACATGCTTGTATGACAAGGAAAATGAGGCAATGTAGTCATGGAAAGGAACTGAATGGTTTTATTCGTAAGGAAAAAATATGAAATGGAAAAACAAGGAAAAATGTATGTGACTAAGAAATGAATGGGCACGTGTGAAGTCATGATTGATAAGGCGACGAAAAGTGGACTTCAAGAAATGGATGACTAATGTGCATTTGAAAGAAAAATGGGGGTAAACATTCATGACTCAAATGAGTTTATGAAAGGTTTCTATGTAATACAAAACGTCATGATGTTTATGATGAGTAACAACTCCTTCAGGTAGTCAACAAAGCATGTTTCTTTCAAAAGTTTTTTTATTCTTGAAAATCACTTCAACAACAAAATGTGTTTGTCTATGAACCTGAAAAATGTCAGTATTAATCCTACAATAAAACTTGTGAGAAGTTCGAAAAAAACATATCATGCAGAAATAAGTATGAATGCAGTAAAATAAAATGCATGTTGCACCTGTTATCATTGCATGCTTGTTTCATCGTATTGTAGCTTGAAGTGATTTGAGAAAAACAAATAACCGTAAAGCGTAAAAAACATGTTTGGTGATTATTGTTTTCAGGAATGATGAAAACATCCATTTTCAATTTTTTTTGTTTTTTTTGTTTTTATTTTTAAGTTTTAAGTGTTTTTGGTTTTTATATTTTATATTTTTATAATGTTTTCTTTCTTTTCATGGTTGTGTAATTTTATTTTATTTTTAGGATTTTTTCTCGTGGGGTTTTACACCTAAGTAGTGTCTAGGTACCCTTACATTGGTGCCATGAGTAAGGAGGATGCACTAGGAAAAAGGATCTGAAACCTTTCAAGAACGATCTTGTGGGTTAACGACTTCATCTTGACAATGGCATCATCAGAACTTGCATATGTACAACAAGTAAGCAGTTTCATTCTCAGTGCATGCAAGATGGTATCCATGATATCATAATCACAAAAAACGGTAATTCATGTGAGAATTAAGGCAACCATCAGGCGATATCAGAGGAAGATGATGCCTATTAGATAGGTGAGTGTTAGGATCTGGAAATTCATCAAAGAATAAGAAAGAAAATGATCGGTTGTGTATGGCTAGAACTGGTAGAATGGGATATCGATGGATAATAGAAATTGGATCTTCGTAATATTTGAAATTGGATCTCGCCCATTGAACATACCAGATCCACATCAAACATATCCCAATCAGTCGTTTGTTGATAACTCTTAAGATCTGCGTGCCCTTGTGGAAAACTAGTAACCCTATTTCCGATCAAAATCCTTATTGAGAATGTGCATTTTGTTAGAAACACACTCAAAGACTTATAGATAGAATATCACTTCCATATTTTGGGAGTGCCACAAACCTAATTTTAGATATAAAGTGGAGGTTCACGGTCGGGAAATAATATCGCCAATACAATAAATGAAAATCATCTTTAAATATGGAAGAAATGGATTGGCAAGAAGATTGCTGCAAATAAAATTGATACACAATCAAATGATAAATGGGATTTAGTCTTGTAACCTCCGACAGAAAAATCTCTTTGTTTAGTTGAATGTACAAGTGGATCCCATATCGAAGATACAAGGAGATAAATATTGATCGCATAAATTGTGTTAAATGATTACTATCATTGCAATCATACAGGTCATAATTTTCCTTTTGGGATATGAATCTAAAAACGGATCTGCTTACCTCGTCGCTCCCTCTTAACATGCATTTCCTTAAAACTTTTGAGCTCCATCATTCAAAAATTTTAGAAAATATTTTGATTGTCTATTTGGATTGATATAACAGATTTGGATCTCATCTCACGTGAAATTGCAAATTGCTTATGTTGTTTATTTGTTCGATCGAAGCTTATGTGGTGGTTTCTATGCATTTAAAATTCATGATATTTTTCTTGTTTGTTGAGGGTTATTTCTAGGCATCTACAAGATAAGGGATAAAGGAAAAAACATGGTGTTGCTTCCATGAAAACCAAAAACAAACCAGGACAAAAGTTAAAAACGAGAAGAGTGTGGTCATGACATTGTTTCAGTTGTTGTTTCAGCTTGGAGTTTGAGGATGGAAAAATGCAACTCTTATCTTGCATAAATTGCAGACCTTCTTATTCATTTATATTATATATTTATTTATTTTCTAATGTACTTACTGTTTTATAGTTTTGATTTGTAGATGGAAGGATGCACAAATTTTTATTTATGTATTTTTTTTTTCTATTATGTTTTCGAAAAAAAAAAAAAAAAAATTGATTTTGCCAACTTATTAAAAATTTGTGAGAAAATGGAAACAAATTGTAGACGAAAAACAAATTAGGCAATTTTTTCATCGTCAATCAATTAATCTTCCTAAAATAAATCAGTCATCCTACTTTATGATCCTCGTGATCGCACAAAGCACGGAGGAGAGCATACTTATTCTAAAAAATAAAAAATAAAACTTGAAAATAATGTCCTACCTACACTACGCTAATTAAAAATTAGAGATTAGTTACGTGTAGTCAAATAGCCAATGTAGCCAAGCATGAAATAATAATAAGAATATGTTATCTTTCAATTTAAGAAATGAGAATCAGAAATATGTATAAACGTGCGGAATTAGCCGCTAAAACTCTAAATTAACAAAATAAAAAGAAAAACTAAATGGAACTAACCTGGTACTTGCTTGAAACCATCATTCGATCAATATTTCGTAGGCCCAATTTGTCTTTCTCAGATCGTGTTGCAACTCCTCGTTGTCCTCCTTGACCTCCTTCTCACATAATTGTTCTTCATTAAATATGCAGGATTCTTCGTATGTTGATTCATCATTTGTTGTTGGAGAAGTAATTAAGCTGTTGGCTACTGTCAAGATCTCCTCTTCCCAAGAAGAGGGGATCCCAACTTTCACTAAGATCTGAGTGAGTTGTTCCAAGATTAAAATCATAGTTAAACCATATTTAAAAAGGATTCTTACAACACCCAAATCGAAATGAAAAACTAAAATAAAAAAATTCCCGTTGAAACGGGAAAAAAATTACTCTTCACAGTTAGGGAAATCAAACATACTTGTAGAAATTGAAATCACTCTTGCGGAAATTGAAACACTCTTTGCAGAAATTGAAATTCACACTCACATAGTTGGCAAGGATAACATGAGGAGTCTCCACTCAAGCAGTTGCTATGACCCCTTACCAACACATGTATATCACACTTGCATGAATTGAAATGAAAAATAAATTGATTCCTCAATCCCTTGTGCTTCTCTGACAACAACGCTAAAATGTTGGGCTGAACTAATGTTGTATTAATTGCGTTGTAGTTCTTTCCCAACCATTTAATTTTTCAATCTGAGGTTCGTAGGATTATGAAGCACACACACAATATGTGCAAGACCGAAGTGGAATTAATATAATATAACTCTCCTTAAAGCTGACACACACTTTCGAAATGAAATTGCTGAAATCAAATTAATCTAGGAATGGAAAATTACATGAAAGAAAATAAATACAATATGTGAAGAGTTTAATTTCAAACAACATATATGTGATCTCACACCAATGAAGCTATCTCAAATTACATTACAATAATCAAATGACAAATCATGAAACAATAATGAAAGCATGAATCAAACTAAGAATCCCTTTCTCCAAAATTTCAAAACCCAGAATCTAGATAAAAATCTAAGACTAATCCATCTTTCTAAGATTCATTCCAGACTAATGAAATGGAGAGAGAGAACTATCTTTTATACACGAGAGAATTGAAGATAATATAACCATCTCATAATTATAGATTCACTATTCTCTCAACTACTTCCCAATTATTACAAAATATGGTCCCTTGAAATCCTCCACATGTATCTCACAAATCCTGGATAGGATATGCCAACCAAGTCTCCAGGATCTTCTCCTTTGAATAGGCTTTGAATAACTATCTCCTTGAAATGGTGGAGGAGATATTCAAGAATTATTTTTGTATTAATTCCTACACATTACAAATCTCACACATTTTTGAAATATATATGAAAAACATGTTGACATTCTAACATTTAATCATAAATTCCTTTTGTTATCACACTAAGTTGCCTTGGGTCTCTTAGTTTGTTTTTGTTAAAAAGAAAAACTAAGAAAGAAAACCTTAGATTCTTATTTTCTCTTTAAAATAAATTTATCATCCATTAAATGTTATTTATGATAGGACCCCTTAGGATGACTAAACCTTTGAGTCATATCTCATGTGTTGATCGGCAATTCAATTTTTGGTCCTTAAACCCTTATGAGATCATGGTCTATTCTTTATGTCCCCTCTCGTGATTCATCCCTAGGTTGATACCTCCCATGACCAGGCTGATGTGACACACCTCTCTCCTCACTCATGACCTCACATGCATACCTCATCATCCCCACTCACCTATCCAATCATTTTTTTGATTTGGAGAGCGTCACCCACTAAACAGGCCTTTCCATAGCGCCTATCACATTTATCATTCATCCACTCCAAGTCATGATTGCCATGACTGATACCTTAACCCTTGTTTTCAGTGCTAGAGTTTCATTGAAATGCTTTCAAAATATCTTGCATTTATGATCCTTGGTAATGGTTTCTAAATTTGAAAAGTTCAGCAGTGATGCGCTTTGTAAGTTTTCCAGTTCAGATCAGACGATCTCATGTCCACTAAATCCGATGCTGTGAGAGATTTCAGGGCTGAATTTTCCTCAATCTCATCCTAAGATCATGCTGAGGAGATCAACAGTTGTCGACTTCACAAGTGTCCAGTGCAACCTCCTTCGCATATTAATTTTCATAGGAGATTTGTGCTCAAGTTTCGGTTTGATAAGCGTGCAGGGTAGTATGGGATCCATATTTGCATTCCTGTAAACATCTTCACTCGTATCCATAGTCTGATTATTGTTGTTAGTCATAGCCTTTGAAATTCATAGGCATGAAATAGCCTATCCTTTGTGTATGCGTTGTGCTACGCAGAGGCGTTGCTCAAACCTCTCTGATTATCCTTTTCTTCTTTTCATCCTACACGAAGAGTCATTTCGGAATTAATTCCTCATAGTCTACACTCTGAAAACCTGTATAAACCTGAAGGTCTATTTATCATAGCCAAGTTCATTTTCTAAGCACTGTTAATTTGGAGGGACATCTTTGTGCATTTGATATTTGAATTGAAGTTTTCTGGTCAATAAAATCCCTTACAACCTCTTAAGAACCCCCTTTCTGAGTCATGGAGACCCCTCAGTCGAAGAAAGCACACAAAGGTGGCAAGATAGTTCGAACAGAACCTGTGGACATGCACCTTTTTGACACAGAACCCATGGCAAGGGAAATTCTTCGAAGAGCAGGATGCCTCTGTTTCTGCCAAAACATGCGGAGAGGCCACTCAGAAGTAGAAAAACAATTTTCACTAAATTTTGATGGCAAGAAAACTAGAGTTGGAGATTTGGAATTTGAGGTGATTGAAGCCTCCATCTCAACTGCAACAGGGATACCCATTTCAAGAGAAAATTAGTTCAAGGCCATGGTATTGAGTTCACCTTTCATTAAATATATTTTCAAGCCTGCATACGAAGCCAATGATTTATCTAAGAGTGTGCCAAGGAATCAGTTGATTAACCAGTTTGACAGAATGTTGAAAATCATACCGAGATATTTTAGTTGTGAAGGGATATTTAACACCCTGTATCATTACCACATAAGGCTGTTGTTGCATTTTACTGGTAAGGTTCAGATGAATATTCCATATTACCTACTGAGAAGTATAGGTAAAATGGAAAATAGGGTGCAAGCCAAATCCAAGGATGTGGACTCCAGTATTTTCCACTCTAGACTTATCAGGATGCTTATCTCTGAAGAGTTGGGAAATAAAGATATCTCCTAGGAGAAATTTTTGGTCACTTCTCACTTCAATCTGGACCCAACACCTACTCCCCAATCACAGATTGTAGGCTCTTCATCACCTACCAGTACTAAAACAAGGATCAACAAGAAGAGAAAGGCCAAAGCCCCCGTTTCAGAGATCAATAAGCAGGTCAGGGAAGTCGAGGAGGAATTATGTCCTTCCCCACACAAAGATTTCTCACCACCACCTCCACCAGGGTTATAATAAGTTCCATCTTCTACCAAGGTGACATCAAAAAAAGGGAAGAAGCTTCTCTTTCCCTCTCCTCCTCCAGCAGTTGAAATCAAAGGTAAAAGACCTTTCACCAGTTCATCAATTCCTAAGGGGGATTTCAAAGGACAAGCTTTACCAAAAACCCCTATACATAAGAAGAAAGGGAAAGGCATTGAAAAAGTTGTAGAATAGAAACAAGAAACCCTTGTACAGAAAATCAAGGGTAAAGGTACCAAAATACCTTTGGAGAGGGAAGATGAAATCCCTGTGAAGGATTGTAAAAAACCTATGAAGAATAAAGAAAAGGTTGTTGTGCAAGAGAAGAAGCATAAAGGAAAATATTTTGAGAAGACTAATGAAACATGCATGAAAACTCCTATATAGATGGAAGAAAAGGACGAGAAGAAGCCTGTTGAGACTGCACATGTCCCCAACCCCCTTGGCATCCAGACCTACAAAATACTTATTAAGCAGCTTAGGGATGCAAAGAGAGAAATAGCTCGTCTCAAAGAAGAATACAAGGTCCACTTGGCTCAGACGAATGAGCTCATGATTAGCTACAACCATACCCTGGACTTGGAAAGGTTCACAGTGAGAGAGGCTCTACCTCTTAGTAAACAACTAAAGAATCTTTACAGACAGAACAGGGGTTTCCAGGCTCAAAATAGGAAGCTAAAGGAAGAACTGAAGCATTTCCAAGATGAAGTAACCCAAAAGAATTTACAGGTGTTGGTTGAGGCTACCATTGAAGATGAAAAACTAGTATCTAAGGAGAGAACAACTATACTAAAGAAGCCTACCAGTGATAAGAAGAAGAAGTCTACTGAGTTAGTTCGAGGCACTCTTTCCACCAGAAAGAGTGTGAGGCTAAGTGTTAAAATGACAAAGTAGATGGTAGTGGTAAACCCCATTTTTTAGAGTTGTTCCTTCTTGGGAAGGTTAACTGATATGCACATACTAAGTGTTTCCACCTATACAAGCTTCTATGTGTTTAGATATATGAATTTTGGAATTTTTTGCTAAGTGCTAGCTTCACTCAGTGATAAAAGCACATAAGTAAATTGATTTTTCATCATGGATGGACAGAAACAACTCTAGACACGTTCAGGAGTCAAAGACGCTGCATTTTTGGCATAGCTACCCAAACCCTTATGCAGACGCAACGTAGGTGGCGCTGTGTAATATTTTACAGAACACAGAATTGTCATACAGGTGCTACCCACAGGCGCTACCCACAGGCGCTGCGTAATATCATATAGAGAGCAGGTTCACACACAGGCGCTGCTAAATATTGCAACATAGGACAAATGTAGCCGCAGATATGCAACACAGGGGTGCTACCCACAGGTGCTACCTTCTCTCCTTGTTCCATTTTATGGGGCACTACACAGAATTGCTACCCAAGGGAGTAGCCAGCAAACACCAGGGATCTAGAAATACTAAGACAATAGTTTTGGATAAGTTAATGATGGAATAAATGATAGAAGTAGCAATTGGCATGGAGAGGAAAACTACAAGCTCCAAAGGGACACATGGAAAAATAAGAACTGAGCAGCAAAAGAGGATCAAAGCAGTTAGAAGGATGATTGGGTTTAGTCACCAACACTTCCCTATTTTATAGCATAGGTTGTTATCTTAGTTGTTAGAATAAATAAATGTTTTGAGATTTTTAAGGAAAAGAGGCTAGCTCGTACCTCCAACTATTGCCTCCCTTTCTTGTTAAAATATACAAATGAATTTATTTAATGGGTTCGGATGGTAGAGCAAGGCTCCCAAGAAACTGTAATATTTTTGATAAAGTGACTGTGATCTAGTATGTATTGGACTTAAGACTTTTTGACTAATAGAAATGAGATCCTATTTCAGACTATTTGATTCTAATGCCAAATTTTCATATTTGAATGCTTCATATGGATGATTGTGGTAATGATATGATGGATGTTTGATCATTTTATTGTCATGGTGTTTATTTATCTCCTTAGTTTCTAATTTCAAGAAGATCTTGTTTTAAGAAACTTTCTTCCTTTGGGATTTTGTGGAACTGTGTTTGCAGTGTCTCTTACATTCCTCTCATTCAAGTCTTCTTTCTATCCACATTTACTCCCAAACTACTGGTTGAAATTAGTCAAGACCTTATTTGATGTTACATGTTAGCCCTGTTTCTGAGTGAGGATATTTTCATTTCAAGTTTTTTCCATTCGACCTTTCAAAAAACACTCATACTTTCACATATCATCTGATGGGTATTGGGATTACCTTCCTTGCAATCAGAAGGTGACTCCTAGTGCTAACACCATTTTAATACTAAAATGAATGAAGTGGAAAATAATAATATGAAACACAAATATATTTATGAAAATGATATCATGAAAGGTTAATGGGGCGATGAAATGTGAATAATGATGAAGCGAAAGGTGGACGAAAATACGACATTTATGAGTCCCAACAACTTAGTAGTTGGATCTCAATGTGATGGGTTTAAGTAATGAGTTTCCAGTATGGACAGGTGAATGATATAACATTAATGGAACTTCAACGTGAACCGAAAGTGAGAGTGGAATGTTGAGGTGGAAAGGGTAGGTGGTAAATTGAGAGAGATAATGAGTGGAGTGTGATAGGTGAGAATGTGAGTGGGAGGTGAGAGAAATATTTATTATTAAAATATAAAATCAAAACTTTAATATAATGATTTTATAGTAAAAATAAATATTCACTAAATGAAATGGAAAAGGAAAATTGAATGCTTTAGAGAGACCACAAATATAGCATAATAAAATAGGTCAAAATCATCAGGTTGAAGGCATAAGCAATGACAGGGTCTCATGGGGATTAATGTGGAAAATTTAGGATTTCAACGTTGCAAGAACAATTGAAACAACAAGCGCTATGAAATGAGGACTACGAAATTATCTAGATATGGTCATGAGCCTACAAAATTTATATAGTACCAACATGATTCATTTTATTTTACTCTCGATCCTATTGGTGTTTCATAGGGAGTGAAGGAGTTGTTATATGGGGTTTTTCCTCCTAGGTTTCTCATAATTGATCATGGATGGTAGAGTATCAATTTTGATGGCTATATGATTCCTTTGGAAGTTGGAAAATCTCTTGTCTTTATAGCATCTTAGATGATAGGCAGGATATACAATTTTGAAGAGTGTTATAAGTTCAAAAAAAATGGAGCAGGTACCATGAGGAGGATTTATGCCCCAAAAATTGATTATGAGAAGCACAAAAAGGTGATTAAAATGACTATAATTGAACAGAAGGTTGAAAAATCAAGATTGGACGATAATAAAGATGAGCTAGTAAATCATGAATTATCAAAAATCCATGAGGATTCATAGTGTGCATATTTTGTTGTTAGTATTAAAACATCATTAAGTGTGTATGTTGATGGCTCCAAGTCCAAAGAAAATAGGATTACCAGTGCAGATAATTCCTTTGTTAAAAAAATCGGTCTGAAGGAGCTTATTGTTGCTCCAAGGAAGGAGTTCAAGGTGCTTCATGACTTTTATGTATGTCATGGACTTTGTTGTATATGGGATGGTGTTAGGCTAGGAACTACACACTTCCATGTAAAGCACATACCCTTCAATCTTTCCCCAGTTGTAAATTGTATGATGTAGGATTTGAGAGTGGATAAGGTTTTTGAAGCTAGGATTATCCTTGTCAATCCTCATGCGGCTGCTGATTTTTATAATGCTATGAATTCATATCTAGATGGAGTGGGATCCTTTCTTGGAAGAATACCAATGCTTTAGACCACTAATATCTAGTGCTTTACCTACCCACACTCTAATTCAATTCAGTCTAATTTTCTCCACATATGCTTGAGAATTCAGTATTATTTGGTACCAACCCTTCTATTCCATCCATAATGGATAACATACCTACAACGAAGAATATGTTGAATCTATCCCACCATCATTCGAATAATTCCTTACAATATGACCACTATTGTTTGTTCAAAAGGGAAAATGGAAAATCAAATTCTTGAACTAAACCCATTCTCATCCACTATAGCTTAAGGATGGAATTCTTCCTTTGTGACTTGATTTCTAGTCCTCTTCCTTTGTGACTCGATTTCTAGTCCTCCTCATCCTTGATGGTGTTCCTCGTTTGTTACTTTTTTATGGTTTCCAATTTTTTCAATGGAAGAGGTCAGGTAAAATAGGGCTTCAGAGGGAAAAAAGAATCGGTCGAATAATTCCTCGCTTTTATATTTAGCCCTGAGCCCCACTTCCCACCCTTGACCCCCCCTTTCCACCCAAAAACATGAACCCCTTATACTACATTGATATATATTATTAAAAAAAACCCTCAAGCCCTTATTATATGTCAATATATTGTTTTGATATTTTCCACTTTTTAATACCCCTTTGTGAACTGACATGATAATGTATTTCCTAGTTAGTGAAACCCATGTGCATTGAATCTACTAGTTCACCTAATCAAATATATACCTCTATGGAAGGATTGTTTGGGAAGTAGGATGTGTTTAGAGGATATCATTTGGAGAATCACCTCATTAGCTTGAGCCCAAACAATTTTGACACCATCCAAGACTTTCTCACCAAGATGAAATCCTTGAGGTTGTAGCATAAGTTGTGTGGGATTGACAAGGAATATGAACAACTTGTTATGTCCATCCTTGATTCTTGAAAACCTCACATACCATCAAGGCATGCGTCTCATCTAACCATGTCAAATTTCGATGCATACAGGCACAGTTTGAATAAATTTCAATGTTGGAACCATTCATTGTTCACCATGTAGCGTCAATAGATGACATTGGTGATGGGTGTGTTGGAAGACATTCCATGACATTTCAAAAGAGTTTTGACAAATATTCTATAGATGGGAATGAGGAATGGTGACAATGAGACAACATGATGAACATTGATGCAAACGTGGATGATCTCAAATATTATGCGAGGACATCAAGAATCATTGAGTCTTGAAACCCTCACATATCGTCAAGGCATGTGTCTACTCTAACCATGTCAAATTTCTATGCTTACATACATAGTTTGAAGAAATTTCACTTCTCACCCCATTCATTGGTCATTGTACGATGCTGATGGATGACATTGGTTATGGGTGCACTGGTCGAAGAGATTCCATGACATTTAGAGAGAGTTTTGACAAATATTCTATATATGGGAATTATGACGAATGATAACAATGATACTACATGACAAATGTTGATGAAAATATGGACGATCTCAAAGATTATGCGATGACATCAGAAAATATCCTTTGATGTTGAGATCCTTGCATATTGTCAAGGCATGTGTCTAGTATAACCATGTCAAATTTAGATGCATGCAGGAACAGTTTGAAGAAATTTCAACATTGTCCCCATTCATTTCTCACCATGCGACATTGGTGATGAGCATGTTCAAATACGTTCCATGAAATTTCAAGAGAGTTTCGACAAAAAAATTGTAGATGTGAATGACGAATTATGACAATGCAACTAAATGATGAACGTTGTTGTAAACATGGATGATCTCAAATATTATGTAGAGACATTATGAATACTTAAGTCCTGAAACCCTTGCATAGTATCAAGGAACGCGTCTAGTCTAACCATATCAAATTTCAACTCATAAAGAACTAGTTTGAAGAAATTTCAAAGTTGGCCCCATTCACTACTCACTATGCGACATTAGTGGATGACATTGGTGATGGGAGTGTTGGAAAACGTTCCATGAAATTTAAAGAGAGTTTATACAAATACCTAAATCCCCTAACCCATAATCCATTGATCCTTAAAGCCTAATTAATCCCTAATCCACAAACCCTTAAGCCCTCAACCTTAGTTAATCACTAATCAATTAACACAAAACCCTTAAATCCCCTAACACCTAAGCTATCATTCCTTAAAATATTAAACCCTAATCCTTAATCGATTAATCCATAAACCCCTATGTACTAAAACCTTAAACTTTCATCCCCTATCCCATAATCCCTAAGCCATTAACCATTAAACTACCTAATCAGTAAGCACCAAATCCATTATATCTTAACTTGTAATTCGTTAAACCATAACCCCTAATCTATTAACCCTTAATCCTTGTACCCTAAATACCTAAATCCCATAATCCTCAAATACCCTATCCACTTAACCCCCAACACTTAAATTAAATAACTATTTAGGCACATCAGATACTAAATCGAATTTTATTTCCAACGCTAAATCCAATGTTATTTCTTACGCTAAATCCAATGATATTTCTGACGCTAAATCTTGAACTATTTCTGGTGCTATTAGTGCCTAATTTAGCACCTACATGTTTTGTTCGGCGTGTTAGCGATCAAAATGTTATGGTCTTTTGGGTTATAGGGCTCTATTGGCAAAAGGTTTTAGAGGAGCTACAAGTCGACACATAGCCCAAGCCATATGCCCAAGCCATATGTCAAGCTACATGCACAAACCAAAAATAGGTCGAGACAAAGTTTTGAAGTTAACTCGTAGTCTATTCAAAGCCACATTTTTAACCTTCAAAACCTATTCTGAACGTCGAGCCAACACATATCTTTATATCTCTTATCGATTCTATTAAAAGCCTCGGGCCATTCCTATGTCAAATTGATGGGTTAAGTCAAGACATATGTCACCAAAATCCAGCAATGAGCGTTGAGTTCTTATCAATTGAGGCTGGTTGTCAAAATTATGTAAGGGTATCATGCAGTGTTTTGATATGTGCATGCAGATCCGCCAGTTTTGAAAATAGTGAGAGTCACCAGCATGACAAGTCAATAGGTTGAAGATTAAATCCACGGGATGGTCTCTCTTGTCATATCTCGTCAATAAATCAGGGACAAGTGCCGAGTCCATCTATTGGAGATTGCAGGGTATCTAAATACGTGTTTGCATTTGCAGACAAAAAAATACATGTGCAGGTGTCTTTGAGTAAGTATAACTGGGTTTTTGGAGCATTTAACAGATCAGAGGTATCAGATCATGATGTAGAGCTACCAGGATATCCATGAACAAGTGGACATAGCTCAAAGTTTCTCTATTGTTCTAAATCAGGAAAATCGCCTTGGAGCTTCATTCGGTCAAGATTACAGAGATTGAAATTTATTGTTCTAAGTAATAGAATGAAATGTTGAGCTCCTCTAGGTTCAAAGTGTTTCAACGTTTCATCTCCGGCTTTCAAAATTGGGGAGGCGGTTCATACTGTGCCAGTCAGGTGCTAACATCCAAAACATTGTGCATAGGAAATGGCGATGTGAAACTTCCTTTTGGATATAGGTAACTGGTGAATAGGAGACAGTTCAAGAAGCACTTGTACAGATATCAACAAGGCTGCAAAACAATCTATTTTCAAAAAAACCTGTTTCAGTTGGTGGTGTTGGTATTTACCCTGAACACATGCCTCCAGTTCCTGGTCCAATGGCACCATACAGGGGAAGGCCTGAACCTAGCTCACCTCCTGGAATGTATCCTCATTTGGGAGGACCCCTACAGGACATTGATCAAGGAGGGCGACTACCTCACAATGTTGATCATTCAGGATTCCCTCCCAACATGCATCGTCCTGGAGGAATGCATCACAACATTGACCAACCACCATCACCAGGTCCATGGGCACTGCAAGGAATGGGTGTTGGCAGTGTAAGGAGCATGATTGACTATGGAAGAGGATTTCCACAAAGAGGAAGCCTAGGAAGCGGAATTCAATTAGTTGTTGTAACAAATACAACTGTAGAGGTTGTTGTACCAGAACATGTCATTGGCTCTATATATGGGGAGAATGGCAACAACTTAACTCAGATTCAACAGATTTCTGGAGCAAAAGTTATAATTCATGGCCCTAGACCCGGGGCAATTGAAGGCTTGTTGTAATATCAGGAACACCCGAACAAACTCATGCTGCTCAAAGCCTTCTTCAAGCTTTCATTATGAGTGGCCAGTCATCACCATGATTACCTTTGGCTTTTGAAGACGAAGACCAAGAAGCTTGGAGAATTTTTTGTAGGTGAAAAGAAGCGTGTTTGTATTGCACTTGATATTCTTAGTGATCCTTCTATCTTGTTCTTTGATGAGCCCACGCCTGGTTTGGATTCATCAATTTCCTTGCGTATAATCGACATTGCGAAGAGTTTAAGTAAGAATGGTATGACTGTTGTGATGGCAATTCACCAATCATCACCAACCATCTAAGTTGATTGCAGCATCATTAACGCAAACAATAAAATTGAGTTGATCATGAAAGGTTTCCTTATGGACCAAAACAAAACTTTCACCAGCGCAGAAGGTGGAATTATAACCAGTTAGCTGGTGAAAAGCAAAGCTTTCACTAGCTAACTAGCAAATCTTAAGGCGAAATAGCTGGTGAAACCTGAGAAGCAAAGCTTTCACTAGCTAACTAGCAAATCTTAAGGCGAAATAGCTGGTGAAACCTGAGACTGGCCAGCGAAGGTGTATTTTTACCCAGATCGAAGTTTTTCTCAACCAAATCTCTTGAAAATTCTTTCCAAAGATACATATTGAATTATAGTGTCAAATCTAAGATCCACTTTTGAAGAAACTGAGTTAGAGGAGGATTTCAAGTTGATTTGACATCTATTTTGGGGGCAATAAATCAGGGTTTTTTCTAAATTTGGAAAATTCGAATTTATCTTCATCAAAAGATATCAAACGGTCTTGGAAGGATTTTCTATACAACACAAAGTTTCTTGATGATATGACGACCATGAAATAAGGAATTGAACTCATTTTGAGGATCATTCCTTATCTTTTGTAAATCAGTTTTGAATTTCTATCTTTAGCATATCTGATCCATTCTTTTAGGATCTGAAAACTGTATTGTAGAACTATAAAGCTGAAGATAGGAGATGAGATAAGGGGTTCAATCCTGGATACATTTTGTCTATTGTACTAGACTTCTTATATTGATAATAGAATCACAGTCTTCTTTTGTTTTCAATGTAAGATTCTTTCATATATTTCATTATTCTACACTTTATTTCAGTTTAGCTCAGCCTCTAAGAAATGTCATCTTCTTATTAAGCTCATGAACTTGAATTAAAGACTTCTTGTTGTCCTGTATGACCCTGCGCATTGTTGTATTCGGTTATCTAGACTAGTATTCTTCATCCCCTGCTCAACTTTGTTGTCTGATTATTGTTTTCTAAAAGCACTGTCTTATTCGAATGCATGATAACTTGTTCTTCTCATTAGCCATTGAGTTATCCCATTGATCCAAGCATACCAAATTTACCATATTCTTGAGTTGCCAAGCATCTTGGGCCTACAACCCCAAAGAGTTTCTTGGAGTGATAAAAAATTGGCGTTGTTTCTGAGGAGAGGAGATCGAAGCTCAGCTTCCCTGGGAGACGACATAGATTTGATATTTGATGATAGACAAAGGTTGGACACTACATTGGTTGTAATCATCTATCTGGCGACTCCACGATATTCAAATGTCAAAAGCGTTTGTTGCTCTTTTCGCTCGAAGGTTTGCAGCTCTTGACTTCTCTTCAATTCTTGGTTTCCCATATCCAGTACCTGATATGTCGTAATGGGGAGATTTTTTTCCTAGCTTCAAAAAGAGCAAAGAAGACAATCCTACAAAACACCTCATCAAGTTTCATGAGTGCATGGACCTATTAGATCTGTAGCATGAATATGTTCGTATGAAGATGTTCATGTTTTCATTGTATGGTGATGCACGTCAGTGGTATTTTTCTTTACCTCCTTCCAACATTTCATCATTGAAGGATTTTCCCAAAGAATTCACTGTGCACTGCAAAAGGTATTTTTCAGATGAGTTTGCAATTGATAATTGTTGTGATGAATATGAATTACATTGTAAGCTTGAAGATGTAAATATAGAAAAAGCTCCCCCTCATAATATGCCACGGCCCTTTAATGATCTTTCAGATGTTGTGTTTTCCCATCAACATGAACTACAAATGGATAATAAATAAATCAAATTCTCTCTTACCATCCTCAAGTTTGATTTTTATGAATTCGAAGAACTGGTTTCGTTAGCTACACAGAGAGATGATCATAAATGTATACATGATGTGGTTAATGATAGCTTCGAAGAGTATGTTGCAATAGGGGACATCTATCATTGTAACCAAAATATTGGTGATCTTCATATGGATAACCATAGCATTGATTCTTTTGACATTGTATCAAATGCATCTACTGACTTACTTTGTCATGAATATGAGATTGTCCCCTTTGAAAACCCCAAAGGTGATTATCAGATTGATACATTAGCGGGTGACAGTCTCAGATCTACAACAGATTCTAAGGGCAGTGCTCTGCTTTCATATTTGCAGTTCAAGAGAAATGGTAGTGACTATGAAGAACAAGATTTTCAGAAAACATCTAATCTTCAAGAAAGACAGCAAGAGGATTATATTTCTCCTTATGTATCTTACATGTCAATGTCAGATGAGAAGGATGAATATGATGAAGTAAAAGATGATATTTTTTCAAATCTATTTCAAGATCCTATTGCTAATGACTCTATGCTTGAATCTTTATCTCTATCATTAGAAATTGTTCTTGATGTTCCCATATTTGATAAATATGGGGATGAGGAGGAAGAATTTAAGTCTTGGGAAGGATTGTTGACTACTAAAATTTCATCTAGTCCTACTTTTCAACAAAGAGATAATTAGAGATGTTGTCATAAAGATCAGATTGCCTCCTTTGAAAACTCTGAATATGTTGAACAGACTGACATATCAATAGAAGATAGTTTCAAACCTGCAATAGATAGTAAGGACAACTTTCAGTCTTTTGATTGCAACACACACGAAGAAGAGGATGATGAGGGAAACTTAGAGTTTCCAAATTTGCAAAGACTGTCTAATTTTCAGCTAGAACATTAGGAAAATTGCAGCATATATGAAAAGGAAGATGACGAGCAGAAGGGTTAAGGTTAGAAATTGAGTTTGTATTTTTCTCCAACAGAGATCAAGCAGTCTACATTCAACATTGAGTTTTGTGAAGGAAAATAAGAGTAGCATTACAGTCAGTTGGATCAGCAGCTCAAAGAGGTATTTCTTTATGACCTTTATGACCCTGTTGATAACTATTTGGAATCTATGAGAAGCAAATGCGTTAAAGTATTTTTGTCAGAAGAAGATTGTCTTTATCATCTATTCAAACATCTTTTCTGCATGATATGGCTTCCATTATTTTTCGGGTCAAGATCTAGCATGATGTTAGTAAATCAGTTCCTTACATGGCTTCATTGGAAGCATGACTTCACTTGATAGTAGCCAGTACAGTTGGTTAGTGTAGGAGTTAGGCAGAAGAATAAGCTCACCACACGAGCAGCTAGATATTTTTCAATTGTTGCGTTCATGAATAAGCAGGGCAAGATACAGGAAGGTTGCAGGTTTGCAGAGAAACAGTTGCACAGGCCAGATGACTCCATGCCCAATGCTAAAGGAGACTGGAACTACTAGGTTCTCGGAAACCTCGCAGGGAGGTCTCCATCCCAGTTGGAGCCAGTTGTTAGTGATCAAAATGTTCTGGTCTTTTGGGTTCTAGGGCTCTATTGGAAAAATGTTTTAGAGGAGCTACAAGTCGACACATAGTCCAAGCCATATTTCAAGCTACATGCACAAACCAAAAATAAGTTGAGACAAAGTTTTGAAGTTAACTTGTAGTCTATTCAAAGCCACATTTTTAACCTTCAAAACCTATTTTGAACGCCGAGCCAACACATATCTTTATATCTCTTATCGATTCTATTAAAGCCTTGGACCATTCCTATGTCAAATTGTTGGGTTAAGTCAAGTTAGACCTTTAGTCTACCTATTTAACTCAAGACATATGTCACTAAAATCCAGCAATGAGCGTTGAGTTCTTATCAATTGAGGCCGGTTGTCAAAATTATGTAAGGGTATCATGTAGAGTTTTGATATGTGCATGTGCATCTACCAGTTTTGGAAATAATGAGAGTCACCGGCATGACAAGTCAATAGGTTGAAGATTAAATCCGCGGGATGGTCTCTCTTGTCATATCTCATCAACAAATCAGGAACAGGCGCCGAGTCCATCTATTGGAGATTGCAGGGTATCTAAATACGTGTTTGCATTTGCAGAGAGAAAAATACATGCACAGGTGTCTTTGAGTAAGTATAACTGGGTTTTTGGAGCGTTTGACAGATCAAAGGTATCAGATCATGATGTAGAGCTACCGAGATATCCATGAACAAGTGGATATAGCTCAAAGTTTCTCTGTTGTTCTAAATCACGAAAATGGCCTTGGAGCTTCATTCGGTCAAGATTACAGAGATTGAAATTTATTTTTCTAAGTAATAGAACGAAATTCCGAGCTCCTCCAGTTTCAAAGCGTTTAAATGTTTCATCTATAACTTTGAAAATTGGGGAGGTGGTTCATATTGTGCCAGTTAGGTGCTAACATCCAAAACATTCTGCACAGGAAATGGCGATGTGAAGCTTCCTTTTGGCTATAGGTAACTGGTGAACGGGAGGCAGTTCAAGAAGCACTTGTACAGATATCAACAAGGCTCCAAAACAATCTATTTCCAGAAAAACCTATTTCAGTTGGTGGTGTTGGTATTTACCCTAAACATATGCCTCCAGTTCCTGGTCCAATGGCACCATACAGGGGAAGGCCTGAACCTGGCTCACCTCCTAGAATGTATCCTCATTTGGGAGGACCCCTACACGACATTAATCAAGGAGGGCGGCTACCTCACAATGTTGATCGTTTAGGATTCCCTCCCAACATGCATCGTCCTGGATGAATGCATCACAACATTGACCAACCGCCATCACCAGGTCCATGGGTAGTGCAAGGAATGGGTGTTGGCAGTGTAAGGACCATGAATGACTATGGAAGAGGATTTCCACAAAGAGGAAGCCTAGGAAGTGGAAGTTAATCAAATGTTGTAACAAATAAAACCATAGAGGTTGTTGTACCAGAACGTGTCATTGGCTCTATATATGGGGAGAATAGCAACAACTTAACTCAAATTCGACAAATTTCTGGAGAAAAAGTTATAATTCATGACCCTAGAGCTGGGGAAACTAAAGGCCTTGTTGTAATATTAGGAACACCCGAACAAACTCATGCTGCTCAAAACCTTCTTCAAGGTTTCATTATGAGTGGCCAGTCATCACCATGATTACCTTTGGCTTTTGAAGACGAAGACCAAGAAGCTTGGAGAAATTTTTGGAGGTGAAAAGAAGTGCGTTTGTAATGCACTTAACATTCTCACTGATCCTTCTATATTGTTCTTTGATGAGCCCACACCTGGTTTGGATTCAACAATTGCCTTGTGTATAATCGACATTGCGAAGAGTTTAAGTAAGAATGGTATGACTGTTGTGATGGCAATTCACCAATCATAACCAACCATCTAAGTTGACTGCAACATCATTAACGCAAACAATAAATTTGAGTTGATCATGAAAGGTTTCCTTCTTGACCAAAACAGAACTTTCATCAGCGCAGAAGGCAGAATTATAACTAGTTAGTTGGTGAAAATCAGAGCTTTCACCAGCTAACTAGCAAATCTTAAGGCAAAATAGCTGGTGAAACCTGAGACTGGCCAGTGAAGGTGTATTTTTACCTAGATCGAAGTTTTTCTCAACCAAATCTCTTGAAAATGATTTCCAAAGATACATATTGAATTATAGTGTCAAATCTAAGATCCACTTTTGATGCAAATGAGTTAGAGAAGGATTTCAAGTTGATTTGGCATTTATTTTGGGGGCAATAAATCAGGGTTTTTTCTAAATTTGGAAAATTCGAATTTATCTTCATCAAAGGATATCAAAAATCCTTGGAAGGATTTTTTGCACAACACAGAGTTTCTTGATGATATGAAGACCATGAAATAAGGAATTGACCTCATTTTGAGGATCATTCCTTATCTTTTGTAAATCAGTTTTGACTTTCTATCTTTAGCATATTTGATCCATTCTTTTAGGATCTGAAAACTGTATTGTAGAACTATAAATATGAATATAGGAGATGAACTAAGGGGTTCAATCCTGGATACATTTTGGTTATTGTACTAGACTTCTTATATTGATAATAGAATCACAGTCCTCTTTTGTTTTCAATGTCAGATTCTTTCATATATTTCATTATTCTGCACTTTATTTTAGTTTAGCTCAGCTTCTAAGAACTTCCATCTTCTTATTAATCTCATGAACTTGAATTAAAGACTTCTTGTTGTCCTGTATGACCCTGCACATTGTTGTATTCAGTTATCTAGACTAGTATTCTTCATCCCCTGCTCAACTTTGTTGTCTGAATATTACTTTCTAAAAGCACCTTATTCGAATGCATGATAAGTTGTTCTTCTCATTAGCCATTGAGTTATCCCATTGATTCAAGCATACCAAATTTACCATATTCTTGAGTTACCAAGCATATTTGGCCTACAACCCCAAATATTTTCTTGGAGTGATAACACGGTGGAAAAAAATCTAGAAATAGCTCCATCACGATAAATAGTGCCGACTTTTTCAAAAAATTGGAGAAAGATACACTAAAACAATCTTTGGAAGAAAAAAGGGAAGACAAAAAAGGAGCAAATCATTGGGATTTCTTGTAGTGATTGTATGAATGAAAAAAATTATAAGGAACTTGTGGATTCCTTTCAGTTCGAACATCATACAATGCAATAGTTAAAATATGGATGAGAAAACCCTCGTGTTGTTGTGGTCCATGTAGTGGTAATGAATGGGATGATTGTGAATCCATAGACTGGTTTGATACATGGGATCATTTACACTCCCCATTGGTTAAAGTATAACTATGGAATCATCCTATTTGGAGGAGGACTGTAATGTACCCCAAATTTACCAATAATAAAAAAAGTTGATAGGTGCATTAAATCTTCTTTACTCTGTTATACTTTGTTAGTTTAAAAATATAATCATCACTATTGGAATACAACATATTCCTATTCGTAGCTACTAGCAACTAAATACAAGGTAGTTAAACTTTACATGAAGTCATGTCTAATATCATAATTTGGTACATGTGATAACACATGCTAAGGTTTAGACTATCCACGAAACCGTAATCTGGTTGTGTACACAAAGTCTAAAGTAACTCTATCCTAATGTGGTTTCTACCTTTATCAAAGGGATCCACAAAGTATTTCACTAAAACTCTACCTTCAAACAAGACTTAGTATTTTCCACTTCATATCCAATGAAGGAGTATTTCAAACTTACCACAAAGAATCCCTTATATTAAGTTTTATTTTCTTATCTATATATTTATATCCCATGTATCAATTCTTGTTTAGAAATGTTGTTGGATATACAATCCTTACCATATTTCTATATAGACATATATATAGTACTTATATCTATAGTCACACAAGGCTACGTATTTCTTGAGTTCAAATATGTAAGCTATCATATGCCTTACCCAAAGTATTCAACGTTATGCACATATAACTATATACAGGTCTACTTACAATAATTATACCCTTACTATATAATGCAATTCTAATTGTTACATGTAGTGGATGTTCTTGCCCATTTTTCGTTCAAATTGTAACATAGTAACTGACTGGACTTAGTATATGTCAGCTAAACAGTGAGAGGGTTGATTGAATAATGATGCTTAGCATGGAGGGGTTGGAATCCCATCAGCATGATAGGTCATAACCCTCGAACCAGTAGCGTATTGAATCCAACCCTAATACTTACTATCCAGGATGAAACTCCACCCGACTTAGTGACAGGGATTAGCACTAACAACGTTAAGGGCTCGGTTGAATGCAATGTTAAGTGATGCAGACCCCCTTCTCTGCTAAGGGTTGCACAACCTCCTAGTTAGAATCTTCAATTATGGAGTCGGGAGACTCTCTGAAACCTTATTGGGCTCATTTTTTGTTAAACACTAGTCCCCTCGGCTCCCTGCCCAGCCTTCACGACACCTATGACCTTCCCTTTTGCGCTCTACAAAAATCTCATAGTATCAGGCGTTAACACATTTTATATTGGCCCCTCCTTTGATGTGACCTTGGGTGATGACCATGTGATTGCGGGAATGACCATAAGTGTTTTGAATTAAAACTACTTTTGGGCCTCCAATTCTCCTCGAGCCTCCACGCGTCCTTCTGGAGAAACCACGGTATGGATTGCAGCCCGCCCTTGACTTTTTAAAATCCACACAACTCCTTTCCATACAATGTGAGATGATCGTCAATCTCACAATATTGACGGTGCTTCCAGACATATGACTCAAGTCTATTCATTGGAATCAACGGTTGGGATCTCACTCTCCCCGATCAACGGCTGTGGTCGATTCGGAATTCAGAATTATCGAATCTCGAACCTTGGTTTCCTTCGCAGAGAAATATTCCAGAGCGGAATATCTACTAACATCTGTCCCCTTCAATCAATGGCTATGATCTCTGCGGGTCTCCAGACTTCGGGGTTTTGAAATATCAACCCTGCTTTCTTCCCTACTCCAATTTCCCAGAGATGACGATCTGTGGACACCTGTCCTATTCAATCAATGGTACTGCCTTCACTTCGGGTGTTTGACCTTTCAACTCAGATCAACGGTCCTTAGACCCTCTTCTCGATCAATGGTCGATATCTCCTTCAGGTTTCGGACTTCGGAGATTTCAAATCTCAAATTTCACCCTTGCTCCAATGCTTTTGTCCAAATGAAATAATCTGTTGAGGCGTGTCCACCTCAAATCAACGACTGATGTTTAATTTGGGTCTTTACCCGGAGTGCATGGATCTATGCCACATCTCCCTTAGATTTGACAGTTATAAATAACTTCGAGTATTACCCGAAGCTCACAAATTTGTGCCACATCCCTTCTGAACTCTGATGACTCAGATTCACTTCAAGTGATCCAACATCTTAGCTTTACTTCGAGTGATCTGACGATTGAGATCCACTTCACTAATCGAACGGTTGAGATTCGCTCTGGATATTTGGAGCTTCGGACTTTGAAAATATCAACTCTCAAGACTGTCCCTCCTGAGCTCACGATATCTGACGACTCAGATTTGCTTGGACGATCCAACGCTTGAGGTTCACTTTGGGTTATCTGATAGTTCATATCTGTTTCGACTGATCAATGGTCGATATTCTACTTTGGGTTTCCGGATCTTTGGGCTTCGAAAATCTCAAGTCTCAAACCTTGATGAGTTCTCTCTCCTGTGTGTGGGAAGCATTAAAGCACACACACTTTGTTTTGATCAGATGACTATTGATCTCTTGCACTATTATCCAAAAGCCATTGTCGCTCCTCCTCCTGATCTTCTGATCTCTTCTAACTTAGAAGTTTTCTAGGTCTCCAAAGGATTCAACCTTTGTGCCTCCTGCGGGTCCAGCTCTTGGAAGTCGACTATGCTTCTGAAAATTGTTATCCCTCCTAAGCTTGGCCTTGTGAAGACTTTGACTTCCCATGCACTCCTTGCATTTTAGGGATTTTGATACCAAAAATATGAAGGATTTCTCGAAGAGAAATTCATATCACCCTCCTAGAGTTCTCCTTTTTCTCGGTGCACACCTTGCAACCGATTATTACGCAAGGTTTGAGTTCTTGTGGATGACTATGCACTTCTTGCAGCTGTCACTTTGCACTCCCTACAAATGGAAAGTTTTCGTGATATATCTTCTGAGCTTCGGAACTGAAATAGATCCTGTCAACTCACTCCTTGCATTCTATGTGCACACATTGCACCGATTTCAACAGAAGAGAAACAATCGAAACTTATCCTAACATTCACAGTTCCATACATTCGTTTACAGAAACAACAACAATAGGAAATTTTCAAGCAATAACAACATTCACACACATTGGATCAATTTTCCTCTCTTGTATTCATTCAAAATAAAAATGGTTACAACTACAATCAAACAAAAACTACAAACTCATAAATCTCCTACTAACTTGCAGCTAGCCTCATTTGGGTGTACAAAACCTCTATTTATCTCAAAGGGTTCTTAGGGTTCCCCTCGAATACTTGTCTACTCCAAAACCTAACCTAATGGCTATCTTAGCATAGTCACATTCCAGATTAGGAGTGGAAACTCCCACTTTGCTCGCAATTGTTTAAGCATGCTTCATAATATTTTTCGGTGTTAAGTTCAGGCATGTTTCAAAATATCTCCCGACATTGAATTCAGGCGTGCTTCAAAATGTTCGTCATAACTGCCAGCCTTGAGATTTCTAAAATATTCCCAAGTGCTGAGTGATCCTCCTCCACGTTCTCGCTAATGATGCTCCTACATCATACTCCCCTTGAAAAAATTTCATGGACTCATGTCCATGAACTCCTGCACTGACTTTCCATGCTTATGGATGTCAGCTTCATTTTCCCAACTGGCATCTTCTATTGGGTGTCCCTTCCACTTCACCAGATATTCAAAATAGGTCTTCCTCCTGGTCTTTTTTCCAATCGTTTGATCAATGATCTTCTCCATTTGTGGTTTTTCTGGTATAGGAATTTATTTCTCCCACTGAATCTTCTATTGATCTTCTGATCCCTCTATGTCATCTTTCTTGTAAGGATACATGTCTGAAACGTTGAATATGGGCGATATGCCCACATCATCTGGCAGCTCAATCTCATAGGCATTTTCATCAAACTTCCTCAAGATCTTACATGGTCCTATCTTCTTCATTTTTAACTTGTTATATGTTCCCCTAGGGAACCTTTCTTTTCTGAGATGTGCGAGAACCTACTCTCCTACTTCAAATTGAAGTTCTCTACGGTGTTTATCAACTCTTCACTTGTACTCTGGTGATCGATTGAATGCAAATCCATTGTATATCCAATTGAGAATGAAAAGAGATTTCTCTCGGATGGAAAGAACCCTTATTCGGGTGTCTGAGTTTGTGAAGGAACATTTGGCAATATGCAATGGGAAATAATGGAAAATATGCAATGTTATTGTTGTATAGAGAAGTTTATGTCAAATTTGTTGCTACAATTATAGAATATGTGAGGAACCAATGATGCACATGGTGTTCTATTGTGAATAATATTTTCATTAATATGTTGATTGGTATACAACTGTGCATGTCTGATATTCATGATAGAATCATGTTTCATAGAGGAGGCATCCAGTCAGGAGGGTTGGGGTATGTATTTTTCCTCAGTCATAGAGGGAGCAACCAGTGAGGCAGACTAGACAGTAGGGTTTGTTTTCATTGATAGAGGGAGTTGGCCTCTGCGTTTGAAAATAAGGATCTTAGTCTCATACATTTGTATTTGGGATTAGAAGTATGACATATGAGACCTTCCTTGGTCAGGGAAAATATGTTGTGGAGATCATGAAGAGGTTCGGGGTGTTGGACTATAAATTGATGGCTACACTGATGGCATCGAATATGAAGTTGTTGGATGATATGATTTCATAGGCTATGGATGCTACATTATATAAGTAGATGATTGGATCATGGTTGTATTTTATGAATACATGACTGTATATATGTTTTTCTATGAACACCCTGAGTTAGTACATGGTTGACTTGAGACGTGTTCACCTAATTGCAGTAAAACATGTGATGAGGTACCTTAAAGTTATAGTGGATTATGGGCTCAAGTATGTTACAGACAATGAGCTTAGTCTACTTATATAATTGGATTCAGATTGGTCTAGTAGTGTTGCAAACGAGAAAAGTACATTGGGATGTTGTTTTTCTTTGGGATCCAGTATGATTGCATGGATCAATAAGAAGAATTCATGTGTAGAAATCAATACGACCGAGGAAAAGTATGTGATATCATGTACAACAAGTCACGAAGTTGTGTGGCTTCATAAATTGTTGAATGGATTGTTCAATATTGTGATGGAGGAAACATGTGTCTTGTGCGACAACCAGAGTTGTATAAAGTTGTTATAGAACTTGATGTTTTATGATAGGTCGAAGCATATCGAAATAAGATATCACTATATCGGGGATATGGTGCATAAGGAAGTAGTGAGGCTCCATTGTGTGGCTACCAATGAGCAATTTGCATTTGTTCTGAAAAAAATTGTTGTCAAGGATGAAGTTCGAGTACTTCAGGGACAAGATCGACGTAGTCCCTCTTTAGAGGGAGTGATGGCTTCATATGTTATCATAGGGTAGTGGATTTCATGATGACATGTTTTAGCCATTGGAGGGATTTCCAACGACCCTAGATGCATGCTGAAGAGACGAGGTACATATGTTATTGTAGGGTACTAGATGTCATGCATAAGATATCTAATTTTTCTGCGGGAAACAGGATAGTCTCATGATGACATGTTGTGAAGTCACTATGGATTTCATGTGATGTATAGATTCATGTGTTCAACATTCAATGGTCATGATCTCGTGTGGATGGTGAAAGTGTTAGAGTCAACGTCGTATAAAATACCTTCCTCATTAATAGGGAAAGTTGATATTTTATGTAATTTTGTAAGTTATTCCTAAGTGTAATTGTACTGGTCATAACCTTGAGAAGGTTGTAGAAATTTTAATACAAATTATGTATTTCCTAGATTCTCACGATCTAACAATTATATGCCACTGTTAAATACATAATCGCTTCTACTAATATTATTGCGGAATTTAAAACATGATCACCAATTGCAATATCAAGAAGAAAGATCAATCACACATAACACAGATGTTTTATCGGGAAAACATAAAGCTAAAACCCCCACTATCATATATTATGTATATATCATGGATCATGAAACAAAACTCTAATCCAAGAGATCTCAGTAAAATATACAATCGTCTCACACTATCATACAAAAATTGACAAATTCATGTGTTGATTTTCTTCTTCCAGACAACCTACCTCCTTTGCGCAATCCCTGCTGATGGAAATCCCTCCAATGAATGAATCCCTCTTTCCTTGTCTGCACATTCCTCATGGGCACATCCAATGTGTGTTTGGTTGCATGAGTGCACACACTAAAGTCACAACTGATAGTCAAACTATCCCTTTCACCTGTTATCTCAACTGGGTCTCCACCGGATCTGACATGCATGTAGTTAACAGTGGTAAACCTTCAGTTGCATGTGAGACCACTGATTGTGAATTAATTAATAATTAATTCACTGATCTCTCACTAGTGTAAGTTCAGTTACAACTAGTACCACTGATCTTAACTCACTCAACTGAGTTAAACTACTTTACAACTCACATAACTACACATCCAACTCTGTTACAACTTTGAATCACCCAGTTACAACTAATTTGACTTGCATGTCCCACTAGTCAATATTTGAACTCAAATTTCATGTAGCTAACTGATTTTCCATTTCAGTTAACTATTTCCAAGTGCTCATTGAGAATAGATTAATATTTATTGTCCAACTATTATTAAGGTATAATAATAGTCGACATACATCTATAAATAGAACATCATCTATAAATAGAATTCCACCTAAAAATGGCCTGAGGCTCCATCCTAGTGTAGGTGCATAATTTTCACTAGGATATTCTTGTTGAATATCAACACTCCTTCTCAAAAAGAAAGGTATTATCCTTCACCCCGATCCTGTCTCTATGGTATTCGAATTTGCTCTTGGTGAGCGCCTTCGTCAGAATGTCTGCATCCTGATATTCTGTAGGAATGTACTAAAGAAACATGATCTTCCACTGCACACAATATCTGATATGATGATACCAGATATCTATATTCTTAGATCTATCATGAAACACAGGATTAATAGAGAGTTTAATCCAACTTTGATAATCACAATGAATCAATGTCGGATCTAAATGAGAACCAAACAAACCAACCAAGATCATTCTCATACAGATAGCCTCACATGCAGCTTGACTCGCTTCCATGTATTCTTCTTCCACTAAACTCAGTGCCACAGATCTATGTTTCCTGCTGTACCAAGAAATAGTTGTAGATCTGATATTAAAGATCCCCCTTGATGTGATTTTTCTTTCCGTTGGGCTGCCCGCCCAATCTACATCCGTGAATCCATGCAAATTCACCTCATTCGTCTATTTGTACCATAATCCATACTCAGATGTGCCCCTAAGATATCTCAAGACATGCTTACCCACATTCCAAAAGAGATTTGTAATCTTAACCATCGCTTGAATCAGTTGGTTAACCACATAGCAAATGTCTGGTCTTGTGTTCACTAGATACATTAGCGAACCCACTAACTATCGATAGACAGTAGCATCCACTACCTCTCCAGAAGTAGCATCCTCTTTCCTCCAGTTTCCTGGAAGAGGAGTATCCATGGGTTCGTATCCCTCCATGTGAAACTTACCCAATGTCTCCCTTGCATACTTGCCTTGAGACACAAAAATTTCAGCATCTCACTGCCATATTTCCAATCCAAGGAAATATTGAAGGAGGCCCATATCCTTCATCTTGAAATCCTTTGCAATATCCTCCTTGCATGAGTGTATCAATTGCTCATCACTAGTCAGTATTAAATCATCAACATAAAGAAAAATGATTAAAATCTTACCCTCCACCATACATTTTCTCATGAGAGCCACTTATCCAGTAAATCGATCAGGAAAATGTCTTTGTTTGTGTTGTGAAGTAGGTGCTCCTACATTCTGTGCATCATCAAGTCTCAATCTATCAACTTTCATGGTGAGATTTCTTCCATTTCTGATGGATGGATCTGCATCAGTGGCTTCCTCCACTCCATGAACCTCCTCATGTGGTTGATCCACATCCATAGACTCATCTTTTGGAACCAATAGTTTCTCCTCTGCATGCAAGTCTATCTCCCTCTCAAGAGACAACCGCGTGGCTTTCCCCTCGTCGAATTTTATATCCTATCGCATAACAGTCATCTTACTATTAGGAAAATACACACGATAATTATGGGGTGTTTCTTTGTACCCCACAAATATCCCAAATTCAACAGTCGGCTCCAGCTTCTTCCTGGCGTTCCTGGTCACATGCACATAAACACATGAGCCAAAAATATTAAAATGAGAAACATCAGGTTTCTTACGAGTGAAAGATTCTTCAGGTGTACTCATGCATTGGTAGGACCTGATCATGCAACATCACTCATGATGCACCCACGATAGTTATGTTATTCCTCTCTGCGACCACATTTTGTTGTGAGTTATGAGGCGCTATGAGTTCTCTTCGAATTCCTTCTTTGTTGCAGAAGTCTTTGAATTTGTTAGAGATGTATTCTCCACCATTATCGCTCCTCAGAGCCTTCACTTGCTTCCTCGACTCTTTCTCCACCAATTATTTAAACTCATAGAACTTTGAGAATGTTTGATCCTTCTTCTGCATGAAGAATATCCAACATTTATGAGAAACTTCGTCAACAAAAATAACATAATACTTATGTTTTGTTGTTGAAGCAACCGAGAATGGTCCACACATGTCTGTGTGAACTCTCTCCAGGATCACTGAAGCATGGTTCTCCTTTTCATGAAAGGTGGACTTTACATACTTCCCCATGGTGCAACCCTTGAACTGATATAACTGATAAAGTGTTCCCATTGGAAGTCTAGTAGATATTTGATGCATGATTTTCAAGGCTCCATGATGAAGATGGCCCAATCGTCTTTTCCATAATTCACCCTCATCTTGGCTCACAACTTTTTCTACCTTTCCCATCATGGCAGCGCAACCATCTACCTCCAGCTTGTAGAGATTCTTAACTCGAATCCCTATCTTCTTGACTTGCCCGTTGTTTTATGTCACATGAAGGATTTTCCATCACTAAAAACAACATCATAGCCTCTTTCCTCCAACATTGCCACTGAGACCAAGTTTTTCTTCAGACCTAGAACATGCATAACATCTTTCAATTGAAATGGTTTACCTGACTCCCTCTGAAATGTAATGGTACCAATGCTAGTCACACTGTATCATCCATCATAGCCCATCCCTATATGCTTTTTGATATCTTTTGATGCAAGAGCATCGTAAGCAACCAACCAAGCAAGCAACGTAAAAGATGGAAGACGGCTGGAAAAGCACCAACGCACTTTTTTGAAATGTTTTTGAAGCATTAATGTAATGGTTAAAGGGAATCATACTTACATATTGTAAATAGACCATGAGAAATTCACTCTCATCTGTAGAAGGTAGAGGCATTTATACATAGTTAATGAAAGTAGGTAGGTTTGAATTAGATATTAGACAGTTTAGAAGAACAGGAGGGAAAATAGATATAGACACCCTCGTCTTTGTATTATGTTATTAATTAGATCATTGTAACATTAGCATAGAGTAGAAGAAGAAAAAAGTTGTAGCAGAGAGTTGTAAAAGAAGAACCCATGTACTGGAGCTTTGAATTAATATATGGAGCTTTGAATCAGATTTCATGGAGTTATGATGTTTTCTGTTTATACATGGTAAATGGTATGATTACAGTGTTTTTATTCTCTCTGTTATGCATTTGTTATGAGGCTATGCTGTGTATGTATGATTTCATGTTGAGTATTTGAAGTCTTGGAGGGAGAGAGAATGAGTTTCAGTTGTTTCTCTTCCTGAGTAAGAGAAGTTCCTGCAAGGAGTGCAGTGAAGCATCCGCAAGGAGTGCATTGAAAAAGGTTCAAAGTTTATCTCTGAAAGCTCAGGAGGGATACCGTTGTTCTCATTCTAGTAGAAGTGCAAGTGAAGCACAGAAGTTGTGCAAGGTGTGCGTAGGCTGGTTGAAATCTTAGAACTTATCGACCAAGGGGAGAGATAAAGACTGTTGTTGCAGAAGGCGCATAGAGTCGAGAGTTCAAACACGCAGAAGTATTTGAAGGTCTGTCACAAGGAGTGCGAGAAGAGACCCTTTTTCAAGGCTTGAATTTACCAGAGAAAGCTCAGAAGGGGTAGTGTCTTTGAAGTGTTCTAAGGGAGGCAGGAAGCGGAATCTTCATGCAGAGGTTAAGTTCCGGTGAAAGAACATTGGTTTATTTTGCAAGAGTTGTCAAGGAGGAAACGAGCAGTCAAAATTCTCTGTGGAGGATTCACGAAATAGCGAGGACTGTAGGATCCAGTAGAGCTGCGGAGAAGTTAAGCGTTGGATCGAATGGAGGTTTATTAGTCATTGAACCTGTGGAAAGTGCCATTTCAGAATTTCGGGGTCTAGAAGTGATAGAGGGACAAAAATCAAAGGTTCGTTCAAATATCGAAAGACGAAAATCTTGGAGTGATAGGTGGAAAGAATCTGTGTTAGAGATAGAAGACAACATAGATGACAGGTGGCGTACTTGTCACCAGACAGAGTCAAAAATTCATTGACTGTTTCGGGGTTTCATAACTTGGAGAGCGGGAAGACTTGCATCAGGATTCGCGAAGACGCGAAGTCTGAAACTCTGAATCGACGAAAATTCCGTAGGGGAGCCAGTCTTTGCTTATCGGGGTTCAACATTTCGTCACTTTCGAAGACAAGAGATAGGGGTTCCCGAAATTGCGAAATGTGATACGATTGTGGAGGAGGACATGGACAGACATTTCGGCGAATCGACATTTCGGGTTTCGGCAGTAGAGGGCCAAGAAACTCGACAATAGGGATTGTGAAATTGCAAGACTTGAATTCCCGAATTAGCGAAGGGAACGATGTTATTGTGGTCAAGGAGATTTGGGTTGGCTTCTGATGTTTGTTCATGTAGGTTCAATTCATAAGGACCTTTGGATACGCCGTGAGTGTATGAGATATTCCCCGAGGGGAAATCAAAGAGTCAATCTGACTCAAGGGAAGATTTATAAATGTCCTGCATGGACCTCGACCCGAGAGTTTGGAGGTCTGCATCATCTTTCTCCTCCAAGTCACTGAAAATCTCCTTATCTCCCGTTATGTGGAAGGAAGCACCATTATCCAAATACCACACCGATCCCAATGAACTTGAATCCATACATGCGATCAAGGATAACTCAAGTTCAAATTGTGAAGAAAAGGCCTCACCAACTATATCTCCATCATCCTTCTTGTTCTGCTTCTTCTTCAGATAGTTAGTAGCGGGATGCCCATATTTGTGATAGTGAAAACACTTCACTTTGGACAAATCTAGCTTCTTGCCTTTAGACTCAGATTTTGAATGCAATTTCTTCCCCTTCCCTTTCCTTGCCTTGTCAGCCAAAGAAAAATCCTATTCATCATCATGCTTTGCTGAAGAGCCATCTCTGGTGTTCTGCCTGAACGCCTCATGCACTAGATCTGGAAATGTTTCCCTTCCATTGACATAGACTTGATAATTGTGCCAATTCTTGGGAAGTCCTAGGAGATCCAAGCTCACCAAATAATCATCATAAAATGTTATTCCTACACTACCCATCTCATCCTGACATTGAACAAACTTCATGAGATATTTTGGAATGGAGTCACCCTTCTCCATCTTGATCTTCGTGAGTTTATCTTTGAGCATCAATATCATATGGTCACTTATGTTTTGGAATAGATCCGTCAAAGTCTTCCACATTTCATATGGTGTGGATTTCCCATGGAGGTTTGACACAATGTTGTCTCTTACTCCCTCCAACAGGATCCTTCTTTCCTTTGCCACTTTCTTTTTCCATTCATCAAGATTTGTAGCGTCTGCAACATCTGGCTTAGGAACATCTTTGTCAATGAATTCCTTCAAGCCATTGTCTTCGAGTACTGCCTCCATCCTGTCCTTCCAAGAAATGTAGTTCAAGCTACCCTCGATTGCATACTTTAAACTCAATCCATTGAAATCCATTTCAATCTTGAATCAGTTGTAGCACCGAGAAAGTCTTTCTACAAATTCGAATTCTATCCAGTCACAAACTCAAGTTCTACAATTTTTTGCACTCAGATACCATGCAGAAATTTTAATACAAATTATATATTTCCTGGATTCTCCTTATCTAACAATTATATGCCATTTTTAAATACATAATCGCTTCTACTAATATTCTTGCGGAATTTAAAGCACGATCGCCAATTGAAATATCAAGAAGAAAGATCAATCACACATAACACAGATTTTTTACCAGGAAATCATAAAGCTAAAAACCCCCACTATCATATATTATGTATATATCAAGGATCATGAAACAATATCGTACAAAACTCTAATCCAAGAGATCTTCATACAATATACAATTGTCTCACACTGTCATACAAAAATTGACAAATTCATGTGCCAATTTTCTTCTTCCAGACAACTTGCCTCCTCTGCGCAATCCCTATTCATGGAAATCCCTGCAATGAATGAAACCCTCTTTCCTAGGCTGCGCATTCCTCAGGGGAACATACAATGTGTGTGTGGTTGCATGAGTGCACCCACTAAAGTCACAAATGATAGTAAAACTATCCCTTACACCTGTTATCTCAAGTGGGTCTCCACTAGATCTGACATGCATGTAGTTAACAGTGGTAAATCTTCAGTTTCATGTGAGACCACTGATTGTGAATTAATTAATAATTAATTTACTGATATCTCATTAGTGTAAGTTCAGTTACAACTAGTACAAATGAGCTTAACTCACTTAACTTAGTTAAACTACTTTAAAACTCATATAA
>SNQJ01S0004001.1:219708-237269 GCA_010110895.2 Picea sitchensis | reverse complement strand
GCTACAGGAATGTCCAGATAAGTTTGTGTAAATATCTGAAGATGAATATGTTGTAAAAGAATTTCTCAGAAGCTCATAAATAATACAAAGCCCTCTCTAATTGGTTTTCCCCTTGTGGGTTTTTCCAGGGTCGAAGTTAGACCAAAAATCTTTGTGTCTATATTTTCTGAGTTTTGCATATTGCTGATATTTTATTTCTGCATTGAAAACGATGTTTAGAATCCTCATGTTTCAGTTCTGAAATTTATTTTCTGTTAAGTTTTTATATGTTGAAACACCAGGCTGTAGCTTATGCTGAAACACTAGGCTGTAGCATAAGCTGAAACACCAGGATGAGTATATGCTAAAACACCAGGCTAAGTATATGCTGAAACACCAGGCTGAGTATATGCTTAAACACCAGGCTGAGTATATGCTTAAACACCAAGCTGTAGCTTATGCTGAAACACCAGGCTGTAGTATATGTTGAAACACCAGGCTGAGTATATGCTGAAACACCAGGTTGAGTATATGTTGAAACACCAGGCTGAGTATATGCTGAAACACCAGGCTGAGTATATGTTGAAACACAGTGCTGAGTCATATGCTGAAACACCAGGCTGTAACATATGTTGAAACAGTGTTGAAACTGAGTTTGGCATTTAAATTTGACTGAAACTGGGTTGGGATTTTGAAAAATTAACATCACCAACTTAAGTACATTTTCATTTACATTACCATTGGATTCGTCCTGGGGATATTACAGCTACAATATCAATTTGCAGGTCGAAGTTGTTCAAAGGATCCAAAGAGTCATACTCTATCAGAGTGTAGGTTGTGAAAATGATGGTAGTGGTCACATAAGGAATTTGTGATTTAGATCATGATCCAACCAAATAGTAGAGACATATTGTGAATGAGATACTAAAGGTGATACATTGTCTTGAGTAACATGTAGTTGAGAACTACAGCATGTGAGTGGATCAATGGTGATAATGTATCCTTCATGTGGAAAATCCATCACATGATAGAAAAAATATGCCATAACTTACGTGGGATACACATAATTTCACCTAAGAAGAAGGTTGAAGTCAATAGGGGTGATAAAAATTGCTACATCTACTAAGACAATCTTATCACCTAATTGAATGGGAAGATTATGTACAACTCCTATTGACTCACATGGTCGATCATCAAAGGTTTTCAAATTGGGTGTCATTGTAACATGGATGGGATACCCAAGCACTAGAAAACAACCATGATAATATAGGGATATACTCTCTCATTAACTATACATTGATGAACACGAAGGTTCTTAACAATGACCCTAATTAGAAAGGGTTGGAGGAAGGAAAACATGGTGACAAAAGGTTGTCCAAGTTGAAGGTCAAGGTCTTAAAATTTGAAGTGGGTATACTTCTAGTCTCCTTATAGTGTGGAATATACTTCTAGTCTCCTTAAGTATAATAGTAAATGGTCCATTAGAAGTGGAATGGGTGCCTCCTCGTCTAGATGATTCCAATCTAGTAGTAAAGTAGATAGGGTTGGAAAGACTGGCCACCTGAGTGGTCGAAAATCAAAGAGGTCAAAGGAGAGGAAGCCTTGAGGTTAGAAGGAATGGGTTCATAATGAGGGATGGGTTGTTACAAGGTAGAAGAAGGGGTTTACTACAACCAATACCAATACCACATGTAACTACAACCATCATTTTAGATCATCGTTTAGGCCCAAATGGACGTGTTTTGACCAAATTTAAGCGCAATCCCTAGCGTTTTTTGCACCCACTAAGGAGCCCATAGTTGATTACATTTAGGAGATAAATCGGTGCTAAATTTGGCATAGATGGCACCTACTTTAGAACCGACTGATATGTCAAACCTAAAAAACAAATAAACCTCTGAGAAAGAGGATGAAAATGCCATTTTGGAGGGGAAGAATTACAAAAACATGAATCGGGTGTTTGATAGGGCGAATAGATAAAGAGTGTGACCTGTCCAACTAAATTCCCTTCTACATTTCGACTCCAACACAATTTGGGTGTTTCTTAGGGCAAGAGGAGATAGGTTTTGACCATACCAAATCACTTTCAAATTACAATTGGACTCTAGCATGATTTGGGTGTTTCCTAGGGCAAAGGGAGATAGGGTGTGACCATACCAACTCATTTTCAAACTAGATTTGGACTCCAACACGATTTGGGTGTTTCCTAGGGAGAAAGGAGATAGGGTGCGACCAGAGGACGATTTGTGGGTTTCCTAAGGGTGAACTAAGATTTTCAAGTAAAAACATTATCATATTTCACAATTAAACCTCTTGATTATAAATTTCCTCATGTTTTATTGTCTATCTGAGTTTGACATTTGCTTATCCTTGTTAGAATAGGGAAAAAAAGAACATGAAGAAGAGAGAAGAAATAATCACCTTCAAAAATTGTGACCAAGTCCACTTGCCCAATCGTGATAGAAGGGATTTTCCCTAGCTTGCTTAAAATGTCAAGTAGAGGGAAGGAAGCAAATTCTATCCATAATGAGTTAAGTCCTTGTCAATTTATAGATTTTTAATTGTCTCAATTTTTTTATTTTGTTTTTTGTTACTTGTTTTTTATTGAAAATTTTAACACAAAAAAAATATTTTATATATCTAGGGACATGAGACTGACCAGGAGAAAGATGCCTTGGCTTCAATATTAGGGATGGAGGTTGTAAACAAAACTTGACGGTGTAGAGTTGAAAACGCTTGCAAAATACATAGAAAAAACGATCCACTAAGACCCTTGAAACATTGCAAGCAAATCAACATTGTGAAAGGGAATCAATTGATTCCCCAACCACTCCTGGATAGAGAAGAAAATCAAGGAGGAAATCATTGACGATGACCTCTAAGAATATGGAATAGAGAGTGGAGACCTCCAATGTCAAATCCACTTCTGGGACCCAAACTTCGTCCAACATGCCATGTTTTGGAACTTGCATTGAGAACTATGATACAAGGATAGAATACGACATGGTTTTAGGAAAAATCAGAATGTCATATGTCAAGATGGTTTTTGTGAACAGGTTGAAGGGATCATGCCTTCAATGGTTTAAAGATCATCTCCATTTTTTGTTCTCAAAGATACCAGTGCACCTGCATAAAGTTGTAATTCATGACATGGAGTTTGAATTTGGCATAGGTTGGTCAGTGAAAAAGGTGAAAAGACAAATGTCTCAGAATTGCAAGAGATTTAGGTGCAACCAAACAAAAAAGATAAAAAAACACTCGCTTGAGCTAAGGCTCAAAAAAAGGCCAATTGATTTCAGTATAAAGTATGGAAAGAACTTGTAAAATTATATGAGAAGTCGGATGCACGGAGGAAGTCCAGTGAGGAGAGTGTCCGGGTATTTCAATTTGCTCATAATATTATATCAAATTTCTTAAACGTTTTTTATATTTTATTTGTGCATAGTTCAATTGACTTACTTTATGTTTCAGGACAAATCCTACAAAGCTAGGCTTGCAAAACTCCAAGCCACACATCATAGTGGCCAAAAAGGTTTACAAGCCTTGATGTATATATTTATTATGTGAATTTTTTTTTTCCTAGAAAAAAGTAAATGATTACATATTTATTAGTTTAACTAGTCCATGTGCCATGTTTTGAGAGGAGGAAAAATATGGTCGGCATCCAACACATTTTGAAAACGAAATGCTACAAAATAAAAAGTGGATCGACTTTGTAATATGGATGGAGAACGAGGTATCAATAGTACTGAAGGATCCCTTTCCTTGTTTTTCCCTAGTTTTTTTCAATGCCTCCCCGTTTGGGAATCATTGTCCTTCATTTCCTTTGAATATTGTAAACTTGTGGAATGTTCCTTTCAATTTATGGAGTTTTGAAATACTAGCCCTTGTTTTGTGGCTCCTGATAACAAACATAATTTTCCTAGCAGGGTTTTTCCCCTTTCGTTTAATTTATTTATATTTGCTTATTATTTGGATAAGTTGGATTCTGATACAACATTCATAGGGCCTTGTTTCCCTTGGACCTTCTATAACATAGGTGCATTTCATTAATAGATGGGTGATAACTTCATCATCCATCTTACAAAGTGAACAAATGTCAGGCCCTTGGTTACTTATCCTTTGCAAATGATCTCAAAGAAGTAACTTGTCTCTCAACACCAGCCACATATAAACGTGTGTCTTCATAGGAGCTCCAATATTCCAAAGGGGCTTCCACCACAATGAATTTTTCTTGTTTTGCATTACATAACATAGTTTTGTACCATAGCTTTTCAATCTATTATCTTAGAATAGGATTCTTGGACCAAACCAAAATATATTCCTCCTCCCTAATCCTTACATGAATATGAGATAAAGTTCCACATAACATTTCAATTGTGCCACATTCTCTCTTGCAAATCCAAAGAATACCAATACCACACCATACCATACCAATACCATACTATACCATACCAATACCAATACCATACCATTGCATACCAATATCAATACCATACCAATACCATACCATTGCATACTAATACCAATACCATTGCATGGAAATGGTATGCGTTGGAAATGATATGCATACCAATGTCATACCAATACCAATACCAATACCATACCAATATCAATACTATACTATATCATACCATACCATACCAATACCAATACCATACTATAACATACCATACCATACCATATCAATACCAATACCAATACCATACCATACCATGTCATACCAATACCAATCCCATACCATACCAATACCAATACTAATACCATACCAATACCATACCATTTCATATCAATACCAATACCATTGCATGGAAATGGTATGCATTGGAAATGATATGCATACCAATACCATACCAATACCAATACCATTGCATGGTAATAATATGCATACCAATACCATACCAATACCAATACCAATATCAATACCATACCAATACCAATAACATTCCAATACCAATACCATATGAATACTATACCATACCAATACCAATATCCATTGCCAATACCAATACCAATATGCATTACCAATACCAATATCCATTGCCAATACCAATACCAATATGAATTACCAAAACCAATACCAATATGCATTACCAATACCCTTATGCCTTGCGGGTACCAATACCAATACCATTTCCAATGCCATTGCATACCAATACCATACTAATATAATACCATACCATACCAATAGTGTACCAATAGAATACCATTGCATACCAATACCAATACCATACCATTGCATACCATTGCACGGAAATGGTATGCATTGGCAATGATATGCATACCAATACCATACCATACCAATACCATACCAAAACCAATACCAATATTCATTTCCAATACCCTTATGCTCTGTCAATACCAATACCAATACAATTGCCAATACCATTGCATACCAATATGGCCAATACCATTGCATACCAATACCAATACCATACCAATACCATACCATACCATACCATACCAATAACATACCAATACCAATACCAATACAATACCATTGCATACCAATAACAATACCAATACCAATACCATACCATTGCATACCATTGCACGGAAATGGTGTCCATTGGCAATGATATGCATACCAATACCATACCAATACCAATACCATACTATACCATACAAATACCAATACCAATACCATACCATACCAATACTAATACCATACCATACCAGTACCAATACCATACCATGCAATGCCATACCAATACCAATATCATACCATACCAATACCAATATCATTGCATACAATTACATGGAAATGGTATGAATTAGCAATGATATGAATACCAATATCATACCATACCATATGAATACCAATATCATTGGAAATGATATGCATTGGCAATTGTATGCATTGGAAATGATATGCATACCAATACCATACCAATACCAATACCATACTGTACCAATACCACAGCAATACAATACAATACCATGCCAATACCAATGCCAATACCAATACCATACCATTGCATACCAACAACAATACCAATACCAATACCAATACCATACCATTTCATACCAATACCAATACCATTGCATACCATTGCATAGAAATGGTATGCATTGACAATGATACGCATACCAATACCATACCAATACCAAACCAATACCAATACCATTGCATGGAAAAGGTATGCATTGGCGATGATATGCATACCAATACCATACCAATACCAATACCATACCATACCATACTATACCAATACCAATACCATACCAATACTATACCATATCAATACCAATATGCATTTCCAATACCAATACCAATACCATACCATACCAATACCAATGCCATTGCATGGAAATGGTATGCATTGGAAATGATATGCATACCAATACCATACCAATACCAATACCAATACCATACCATACCATACCAATACCATAACAATACCAATATGCATTGCCAATGCTACCAATACCACTATGCATTGCCAATACCAATACCAATACCAATACCAATACCAATATGCATTACCAATACCAATACCAATTTGCATTCTCAATACCCTTATGCCTTTCCAATACCAATACCAATACCATACCATACCATACCAATACCAATACCTATAGCATACYATGCCATACCAATACCAATACCAATCCCATGCCATACCAATATCAATACCATAACATTTCAAAGGGTTGTCTAAACACTTATAACAACAACAAATTGACAGTGATGACAGCAGTAAACTATTCTAGAAAAGGTACTTCTTAAAGGCAATAACATATACAATTTTGGCGTCAAATGATGTTAACTTACCTAGTACAATTTTCTGGGCAGTTCTCTTGTCACTATAGGTTGTTACGGATGTAAACAATGATTGTAAAAGTAATGATAATAGCAGCAATAGCTTCAGAAATGCACTTAGAATAAAAAAAATAAGTAGTTCAAGGCCTTAGGGTGACAGTGCCTAGGCTTATGCAATTATGGGTTAGTCTAGTTAGTTAGTAGGCTTGTTAGGGATGCAAAACAAGGGTTGTATAAGCAGCAAGCTTTAAGAGTTAGTATTCTAGCTAGGTCAATGATTAGGTTAGATCAGTAGGGTATCAAGTAGAAGAAGAAGTTTGGAGTTTTTTCAAGGATATGAGGTGAGAAACTAGTGCCTTCTTGGGTGATGGAGTCAAGCTAGAAGCTCCCTGTTTTAGGGCTATAAACAAATGATAATACTCAAATCCAAGAGGAATGAGTCTAGAAAGAGTAGCTCCTTAAGTCTCCCTAGATCCTCAAGCTTGGAGGAGAGATTTTCTAGGCCCTAGTGTCCCCTTCTTCTTGGATGTTTTAGGATTCAAAATACTTAGCAACAATAATTGATCAATAGTTCCAAGGTGCTATCACTTTAGGGCCTTGGAACTTATACAATTACTAGAACAATATTATGAAGCTTAGCAAATAAAAAGTGAAKAAGTGGCACCTTAATTCCTTCACTTCTAGCATTCATTATGAATGCAATTTCATAATATTATATGAGAAAATAAAACCATACAATTAACCATTCAAGTAGATGACAAAAATGTATATTTTACTTACTTGCACCAAGAATAATCATGCAAAAGAAGACTAGATTGCCAAAACACTTCACAAGATTTGATCCAAGTTGCAAAAATGTGCCTCTAAGAGAGTAGTGCCTCACTATTTCAGCCAAGTATGCCCAACTAGGGCACTAATTTCAGACCTCCTTGTCTCCCATGACAAGATATGATGAAAATGAATGTCACTTTTTGTTTATTTATACAAAATGTACCCTAAAATTAACTTTAGTTCAAAATTACAGGGCCGACCTAATCAATTTTCCCTTTTAATATTATTTTACAAAAATACAACAATAAAACACTAGTAGGGTGACGTCATGCCCTTTCTATGGTGACGTCGAGCTCCAAGGTAGGACTTCTAGCCCTAAAAAGTGGAACATTTGGCCTTCTAAGGCCATAACATGCCACCAAGTGCCAATGGTGTGCCAAGTATCCTTTTATTCACCAGAAAATCATCTCCATGAAACCCTAGCCTCAAATGATGATGTCATGGGCCAAGCGGGTGGTCTCTAGGCCTTCCAAGGACATCGTCCAAGTGAAGAGAGGTGGAACTCATCCATCTAGGTCTTCCAAAGTGCCTTCCAAGGCAATGACTTCCTTCTTCAATGTGCAAATCAATCACCCCTGCCATGCCCTAGGCTTGGGGCTTCAACATCCGTCCATGGGATTTAGGCCCTCATGAAGGTCTGAACTAGTCATCTCCTCATGAATATCTATTTACCAGGCAAAGTCCTGAAGAGATAACAAGTATGCCCTCCAAGGGTCCATCAGTCACAAGGATCATAACATGTAAATCGCATCCAATAATTAAATCACCCAAACATGTGCATCATTGCCTTTTATTCTTAATTTTCTTTCTTTTGATCTTTTCTCTTATGCTACAAGGAAATAGTTAATGGCCACTGTCTTGTCTTGGTGACCAGAGTTAACAGTGTCATCGAAAAAAAATTTCACGGAAATGAGAAGGTTGGCTCATAATGAGACCCCCTTTCTCTTGGCTATGCAACCAAGAGCCACTACCCTAGCTTGGTGACAAGATAGGTGGTAATTTCATACCGCTACATGTTCATGGTCATCATAGGCTAGATTGTGATGATACCTCTTATCCATCAACTACTACCTTGAGTGTTTATGTTATCTCATGGGTACCCTTTCCTTAATGAGAATATTTTCATTGCTTTCTCAAGAATCCCTAGGCGAAGCATCTCAAAGGTTTCAAAAATGGATTTTAACTCTTTCCAACTACTTTTACCCTCCGGGCCTTTAGTCCCTTCTTCCCACGAGGTAAGGTACAACCCTTCCTAGTGTTGTCCACTGTCCTGGCTTGGTGACCAAAGGTGACAGTGTCATCCACAAAACATTTCATGGAAATGAGAAGGCTAGCTCGTAATGAGACCCCCTTTCTCTTGGCTATGTAACCAAGATCCACTACCCTGGCTTGGTGACAAGATAGGTGGTAATGTCATACCACTACATGTTCATGGTCATGATAGGCTAGCTCGTGATGAGACCTCCTATCCATCAACTACTACCTTGAGTGTTTATATTATCTTGTGGGTCCCATTTCCTTAATGAGAATATTTTCACTACTTTCTCGAGAATCCCTGGGTGAAGCATCTCAAAGGTTTCAAAAATGGTTTTTAACTCTTGCCAACTACTTTTACCCTCCGAGCCTTTAGTCCCTTCTTCCCACAAGGTAAGGTACAACCCTTCCTAGTGTAGCCTATCCCAATGCCCAAAATATGGGGAGATGGAAGGAATAAGGATGGAAAGTGGTAAGTATGGAGGGAACGAACAATGTCTCTTCAAAGATCTACCCAGTAGCAACCCATCCTGAAAGGAAATCAACTTACTAGGGCACCGTGTCACCCTCCTAGGTTTAAACAAGGAAAAGAGCATAATTTCCAAGCAAACATTATGAAATCAAGAAATTCTTAATGCAACATGTTCAAGTGCCTTAAATATTGGAGTGATACATACTATGATACTCGAACTCATTACCTCATGGAGAAAGACCCATTACCACTTCAGGACCAATATGGAGTGATGAATATTGTTGATGGTATATGGACTACACTAAAGAAAAGAGGGGCCCTATGGGGCCATGCTTAGGTCGTCTGACACTCGACACTCCATTTCTGGAACCTATGGGCCTCGAGACATGATATCCTTAGTTACCCCTAGGCTAGGGGGTAACACATACCATACCATACCAATTCCAATACCAATACCATACCATACCATACCAATATTATTGGCAATGATATCCATTGGCAATGGTATGCATTGGAAATCATATGCATACCAATACCATACCAATACCAATACCATAACATACCACACCAATACCAATACCATACCATACCAATACCAATACCAATACCATTTACAATAACAATAACAATACCATACCAATACCATACCATTGCATACGAATACCATGGCATACCATTGGATGGAAATGGTATGCATTGGCAGTGATATGCATACCAATACCATACCATTTCATACCAATACCAATACCATATCATTTCATACCAATACTAATACCATTTCATACCATTGCATGACAATGTTATGCATTGGCAATGATATTTACCAATACCAATACCATACCATACCATACAATACCAATACCAATACCATTTCCAATACTGTACCATACCATACCAATACCATTTCCAATACCAATACCATATGATTTCATACCAATACCAATACCATTGCATTGACAATGATATGCATACCAATACCATTGCCAATACCATACCATACCATACCAATATCATTGCCAATACCAATACCATACCAATATCATTGCATACCAGAATGGTATGCATTGGAAATGATATGCATACCAATACCATACAAATACCAATACAATACCATACCATACCAATACCAATACCAATACCATAGTCAAAAACGTCTGACAAAGTGTTCTTGAAAATCGACCTCATCTTTAGAAATTGCACTATGCCTCATTCACCAAAACATTAGTGCTAGAGATACTCCAACAAATGGTTTTTTAGTCAATGGAATGATAGCGTAGGGGCCCTACTAGCTGAAAACTGGTGCTTTGAGTCTCAATTTGAGTTTTCTCGTGAGTTGCAACTCGCCTCCTCAAGCCATTTATGAACATGTGGTCAATTTGGTCTAGGGGCATAAAATCCAAACCGAGTAGCATAACAAACTTCTATAAGCTCTCGCAAGTCTATTTGGCTAAGGCCCACGTGACTACACTAGCCAAAAACACCTGACACGGTGTTCTTGAAAGTCGACCTCCTCCTCAGAATTTGCACTATGCCTCATTGAACAAAACCCTAGTATTGGAGATACTCCAACAAATGGTTTTTTGGTCGACAGAATGATAGCGTAGGAGCCCCAATAGCTGAAAATTGATTCTTCGGATCCAATGCAACTGACAGTTCATGCATCTGAGTCCCAATTTGAGTTTTATCGATAGTTGCAACTCGTCTCCTCAATCCATTTAAGGACATGTGGTCAATTTGGTCTGGGGGTGTAAAATCCAAATCGAGCAGCATAATGGAGCTCTGTAAGCTCCCTCAAGTCTGTTTGGCCAAGGCCCATGTGACTACACTAGAATGTTCTTGAAAAATGACCTCATCTTCGAAAATTTCACTATGCCTCATGAACCAAAAACCCTAATGTCAGAGATACTCCAACAAATGGTTTTCTGATCGACGAAATGATAGCATAGGGGCCTCACTAGCTGAAACCCGGTGCTTTGAATCCAATGCAACTGATGGTTCATGCATCTGAGTCCTGGTTTGAGTTTTATCACGAGTTGCAACTCACCTCCTCAATCCATTCAAGGACATCTGGCCAATTGTTTCCGAGGGCATAAAATACAAATCGGGTAGCATAACGAACTTTCATAAGCTCCCGCAAGTCTGTTTAGAAACCTTACACCATTGTACTTCTTTAGCCACCTAAATTCATTCCAGTTTTATCAATAGTTTCCACTCGCCTCCTCAAGTCATTCAAGGACATATGGCCATTTTTTCCTGGGGTCATCAAATCCAAACCGAACAGCATAACGAAGTTTTGTAAGCTCCCACAAGTCTGTTTGGCCAAGGCCCATGTGACTACACTAGCCAAAAATGCCCGACAGAGTGTTCTTGAAAATATATCTCATCTTCAGAAATTGCACTATGCCTCATTGACCAAAACCCTAGTGCTAGAGATACTCCAACAAATGGTTTTTTGGTCGACAGAATGATAGCATAGGGGCCCCACTAGATTAAAATCAATGCTCTTAATCCAATGCAACTAACGGTTCATGCACATGAGTCCCGATTTGATTTTTATCGTTTGTTTCAATTCTCCTCCTCAAGTCATTTAGGGACATGTGGTCAATTTGGTCTGGGGGAATAAAATCCAAATAGACTAGAATAACAGTCTTTCATAATTTCCCACAAGCCCATTTAGCCAAGGCCCACGCGACTACACTGGCCAAAAAGACCTGACACAATGTTCTTGCAAATCAAACTCCTCTTCAAAAATTGCACTATGCCTCATTGACCAAAACCCTAGTGTTGGAGACACTCCAATAAATAGTTTTCTGGTCGATGAAATGATAGCGTAGGAGCCCCAATAGTTGAAACTCAGTGCTCCAGATCCAATGCAATTGATGGTTCATGCATCTGAGTCTTGGTTTAAGTTTTATCGATAGTTGCAACTTGGCTCCTCAAACCATTCAAGGACATGTGGCCAATTTGGTCTGGGGAATAAAATCCAATATGAGCAGCATAATGGAGTTATGTAAGCTCTCGTTGGCCAAGGTTCATGCAACTACACTAGCCAAAAACACCCAATAGAGTGTTCTTGAAAATCAACCTCATCTTCAGAAATTGCACTATGCCTCATTGACCAAAACCCTAATGTCGTAGATACTCCAACAAATAGTTTTTCGGTCGACGGAATGATAGTGTAGGGGGCCCACTAGCTGAAACCTGGTGCTCTGAATCGAATGTAACCGACGGTTCATGCATCTGAGTCTTGGTTTGATTTTTCTTCTGAGTTGCAACTCGCCTCCTCAATCCATTCAAGGACATGTGGCCAATTTTGTTTAGGGGCATAAAATCCAAACTGAGTAACATAACGTACTTTTGTAAACTCCCACAAGTTTGTTTAGAAACCTTACACCACTCTACTTCTTTAGCCACCTAAATGTTGATTAATTGGGTTGGTTGTCATTGATGTCAACCCTTGAAGAAAGTCCGGTAGAAAATTCTGGTAGCACAAAGGTTTTGGTAATGGACCCAAGTTTTTTTTATGGATAATGGTATGAGTTTTGATATATTTGCAAGTAAGACTATTCTAGATGCATAGTACATGTCATGCCATTTTTGGTGGTATGTGGAATGTCACATAACTCCTCACAGTTAGAGATTTATGGCCATGTGAAGTTGGAGAACCGTCAAGAGTCATCTAGAAGCCCCAAAAGGTCAAAGTAGTCAAAGTGTTTGCAAAAGAAATTATTTAAATAATAAAGTTAATGGACAACTCCCTAAAATAAGGAAAGTGGGATGCTACATGAAAGTATAAATAAGAGACAAGGCTCTCTCATTTAATCACACTTGAACCTATTGAATATCATTGAATATCTATTTTGTGGCAAAAAAAGTGCAACAAAAAAATCATGGCAGAAAAATTGCAGCAGAAAAAGTGCAGTATGAAAAGTGCGACAGAAAAATCACGACAAAAAAATCACGACAGAAAAATCGCGGCATAAAAAGTGCGGCAGAAAAATCACGGCAGAATAATCACAGTAGAAAAATCACGGCAGAAAAATCGCAGCAGAAAAAGTGCGGCAGAAAAATTGTGCCAGAAAAAGTGCAGTAGAAAAGTTGCAGCAGCAACATGGTTGGGGTCTATTTATGAGAGATATGGCACATCTTTTTTGAGTTATGTTTTGTGAGCTAGGATTTATCTCTTGAGATGGTATTGGATCTTCAATATTGTTTCATGTATCATATTTGTTGAGGGATATAGTTGGAATTTTTTTGTTGTTATTTGGCATATGGGTATTGGTCTTTTGGTTGTGATGTGTTGTTGAAGTTGTTGGTTTAGCTTGAGGCTACATAACAGTGAAGTTGTGGCACATGGTTTTATGTAAGGTTTTATGGTATCTGGTTTATGGATAGAGTGATGAATTGTTAGAAAACTTTTGATAGTTATATTGGTGTATGTCTCTAGTATATGGTTGAGGTACATGTTGGGTACATGGTTGAGACAATTAGTTGATGAGTTGGCACATACATGAGGTGTATAGTTGATGAGTTGGAACATACATGAGGTGTATAGTTGATGATGTTGGTACATCTTGATGAGTCAAGGTTGATGCATGGTACATGTTGGTTCAGGTTATTGGTACATGTTTTTTGGTGTAGGTTGATTGGTACAGGTTGTTACAGGTTATTGGTACAGGTTGATAGTGGCAGTGGTTGATTCAGTGGCAGTGACAAGTTGTCTACATTTGGAATTTATATTTCAGGGCGGTTGGATGGGGAAAGGATAGGTGGTTGTATCCACCTTCTGGTTGTAGTTGGAGAACTTAGGGGGTTGTAGCCTCCTTCTGGTTGTAGCTAGAGAAATGGGGAGTTGGAGCTTCCCTCAAATTGTAGCCTGAGAAACTAGGGGGTTGGAGCCTCCTTCCAGTTGCAGCTAAAAAACAAAGGAAGTTGGTGCTTCCAATGAATGTAATTCTTCAAGACATATAAGAAAAAGAATTCCATAGTTTTCTCTCGCTTTGGGTTTCCACGTAAAAACATTGGTATACTGTGTATGTGTATTATTGCTCATTTGTTCATTGTTTATTTACTCTGCAGTTATTGGATGATAATTCTACACTGATATAACACTTGCATTATATGGTTAAAAAGGATTATATTTCTCTATTATTGATTCACCCCCCTCTCAGTAATCCAACAATTGGTATCAGAGCAGGTTCCTTCAAAAATCAGTTTAACCACTAAAAGGTAGATCATGGAGAGAAACAACATGTATAAAAATGGAATACCACAGTTTGATGGACACAAGTATGCATTTTGGAGCAGAAGGATGAAAACATATATACAGGCACAAGGATTTGAAATTTGGCAATCAGTTGTAGATGGATACAAAGAACAAGCAGTTTCGCCAACAAATGAAAGAGCAATAAAACTCAGGCAAAACAATTCCAAAGCCATAAATGCACTTTTGAATGGTATTTGTGAATCAATTTACACCAAAGTTATACATTGTAAATACGCTAAAGCGATTTGGGACAAGCTTCAAAATATTTATGAAGGAGATTCAAAAGTCAAAGAGGCAAAGCTTCAAACTTACAGAGGTAAGTTCGAACAACTAAAGATGAAGGAAGATGAGGATATTGCAGCTTACTTTTTACGAGTCGATGAAATAGTAAATGAAATCATAGGATTGGGAGAAAAAATTAAAGAATTTGTAATTGTTCAAAAGGTTCTAAGATCTCTCCCTATGAGATTTGATCCTAAGATATCAGCACTAGAAGAAAGAGCAGATCTAGACTCAATAAGCATGGATGAACTACATGGAATATTCACAGCATATGAAATAAGAACTGAACAGGAAAATCTAGATATAAAAGAAGTTGCTTTCAAAGCATTCAAAAGATCAAAGCAAAAGGAAAAAGAGCATAGCAGCAACAGTGACATCTCAGAAGATGATGAAGAAATGGTCAACTTTGTCAGAAGATTGAACAAGGGAACCAGTGGTAGATATAAAGGTAAGTTTCATTTGATTTGTTTTAATTGTGATGGTATTGGTGGTTTTGATAACAAATGTCCTCATACGAAAAAGAAGAGGAATGATAAAGATTACTCAAATAGAAAACAAGCATATAAAGGCAAAAGAACCACAAAGAAAGTTTTCAAGAAAAGCTTATGCACCAAAGAATACATCTCATCATCAGATGAAGATGAAGTCAGTGACAGTGAGACATAAAGAGTTATATTCATGGTAGTAGAATACTCCTACAAAGAAGACACCAAATAAGAATATGAAGAGGCCGAAGAAGAATATGAAGAGGCAGAAGTTGACTACCGAGAAAAATTGTTGTGTGCCATAGAAGTTATAAGAAGAGAAAAGAAGAAAAACAAGAAGCTACAAGCGGAACTAGACAAGAAAGAAGACACTTGGGAACTAGAACAAATGATCACAAATTTGAAGGTTCAAATAGAATAAGATAAAAGAGTTGAAGAAGCACTCAAAGAACATCTAAAAGAACGAGACAAGATAATTGGAAATTTGGAAGCAGAGATTGTCACATTAAGAAAGGATTTTCAAAAGAAAAATATGCAGAACAGCTCAAAAGTTTTGGATAACATTATCAGCATTCAAAAACCTCATCATGACAAGTCCAGAGTTTGATACAATCAGACAGAAAAGGGATCAAGATCCAAAACAATAGAGAAAGAAACATATCCAAAAATCTATGCAGAAACAATCAAAGGGGATAGGAAGATCTACAAAGAAGATTATAGGGACATTCCTCCACCAAGAAGATTCAGATTTCATAATCAACAACTGATAGATAAGCCTTAGAAAGAAGAAGGATTCAGAAGAGAAACTCCTTTCAGAAGATCTTCAACTCCCAGGTGTCAAACTATCTTTTTTGGTTTATGTTATGCATGTAATAATTTTGGACATAAAGCTATGAATTGCAGAGCTGACAGCAGGAACATAAACAACTTTGAAAGTCATACAAAAAAGGGCTATCCAAGAAGGCCTAGTGAAACATAGAGAAGAAGTTACAACATGTTTGAATCATTGAGCATTGAAGTGGAATGCTACAAGTGTAACAACTTTGGACACATGGCCAAATATTGCAAAATGACAGTTCCTCCTAGAGAACCACAACAGAACAACAACAGTCACAGACAGGAACCCCAGAAGAGAACATGGATAAGAAAGTAGAATCAGTATAGCAATGAAGAATGCACACTCTCTCTACAAGCTAAGCAGAAGAAACATGGTTGGTATGTTGATAGTGGTTGTTCAAAACACATGGTAGGTGATAAAGGCAGGTTTCTTACATTAAGAAAGGAAAGAGATGGATCAGTCTCCTTCGAAAATGATGATTCAGCTAATATCATTGGAAAAGGCATAGCCATAATTGGAAACAAGAATACCAAGGAAGAAAATGTTCTACTAGTAGAAGATATGAAACATAATCTTCTAAGTGTGAGTCAAATGTGTGACCAGGGTCATAAAGTTACTTTCAATTCACAAAAGTGTGAGATAAGAAAAGAAGGTTCAGGAAAACTGATTGCAACAGCTGCAAGAACTTCAAGCAACATATATGTACTAAGTGAAATTGGAAATGAAATGATCTGAAATCGGATCCAGAAGCCTGACAGGGCTTGAAAAATGCTCAAAAATGAAAGTGCTCAGAATCCGACGAAACCAATGCCATTGCGTCTGTCTCGTCTTCCCAATTCCGGCGGTATATTTACTTTGTCAAACGGGCTCCGTATGCGAAAGTTATTGCGTTCTGATCGGAAACCCAAATAGGTAAAAAGTCAAAGGTCAACTGGTCAAAAAGTCAACGCTGATGTCAGCATGCTGACTGTGTAGGAGATGACGTGGCACTCTCTAGATGATGGTGATTGGGCAGGTTCACTGACAAGGAAGACATGTGGCAGGCAACTGGACCAATCAATAGCTGACAAGTGGCATTAATTCGTCAAATGGGGAGATGCCACGTGGCCCAGTCATGGGCAGCCACGTGGCACCCAGTCATTAGTTGAAGTGGCATGTTTCAAAAAAAAATATGTTTTGGGGTCCATGGGTTTTGAACCCATGACCACCACCAAGCCCAACACCTTAAGAAATGGTCTTTGCCAATACACCAAATTATTTCTTATGTTGTGAAACCCACATTATAAAATATATTGCAAAGTATTGTATGGAGAGGGGCCAGCGCTTAGCCCTTTGGGCTAGCGCTTGGCCATATGAACCCATATGACCCTGTCAAGGGGGCGCGCACTGGG
>SNQJ01S0004001.1:196688-212392 GCA_010110895.2 Picea sitchensis | reverse complement strand
GAGTCATCAAATAAAATATGAAAGTGGTTGTCATCCCAGAAATGACAACTATCCATATACCAATCATCACAATCGGCCTCAAAATCATACCAAGCATATATTTCTTGATTATATTCATCCCTGATGTCCGCCATAAGAAATATATGCTTCATGTTATCCAATGAATCTTGAATACTACGGAAACTATCATTGAGGCCATTTGTAAGGTCATGCAATCTAGCATCCAATGTGTCATACAATTTGGATTTGAATGCTTCAAGAATTCCCTTGAGGTTTTGAGAGGAAATAATCATCTAATCACCCTATGAACTCTTCGGTCCACAGCCGTCACAAAAAAACCTAAAAAATAGAACAATAACTTACAGCAGAAAATCGCGGCATTTTCTAGAAAAACCCTGAAAATTGTAGATTTTAAAACTTCAATATCTTGACTTCCTAGACTTCGTTTCAGACGATTTTTTTTTTCCAACTTGGGTGTTTTTCAATAACTTAACCTACACTATTATCACTATGGGCCCTCTGGGCCCCCCCACTACCTCTCTAGCTGCCTTACACCTAATCATGCACTTTACCATCATATATGATAGGTAAATTGAAGATAGGTTTGACCCACCATAAGCAGCAGTGAACAGGTTGTAAGTTCCTCATATTGTTATTTCCAACATGAGATACTAAGAGTCTTATTGAGATTTCTTCAACATGCATATATGTTACTGTTGTTATCTAAATTGATCACCTAGGGTTGTTAATGTTACTACCCATTTTTCTAATGGTTGTAGCACAACTACCAGGTGTAACAACATTTCATCCCTACAAGATGGTTTCTTAGTTCCTTGATAGACGTCGCAAGATTGAGTATATTATAAGTATTTCACGATGGCTCTCCCATAAAATTATAAGTATTTTATGATCCATGATGCAACATCAAAGGATTCCATATACCATGATCTTGTACAAATGACCTATTTATCTAATAGTTGGTTACATAGAAAACCAATTGTTACTTATATGTTGTCAAGTACCCTTGTGGCACAACACCTATGGTGAGAAAAATAATTATGTCATTCAAATAATTTGGTACTATGTCATGTCACCAAACATGTTCTATGTCACATGTTCTCAAAGTTGAGAACTTGTGAGATAAACCCATTGCATTATATCTTGACTACCAAGGACATTTAGCAGGAAGTGTAGACTTTGTGCAATATCAACAACATCAACACATACATAGATGACTTTTTCTTCTTTCTAAATAAAAAGCAAAGTGAATACAATGATGAATTCCAAAGGGTTATAATCATGGTCCATGACCCACTACTCCTCCTGAACATTATTTCAAAAGAAACACAAAGACCTAATGGAAGGAAACTCACCAATTCAACGGTTCCTCAATCCGAGTCTCAGTTTTCATTGTATGCCCAGTGGCAAGTCGCATCCCAAACCATTTCAGGGAATCTTGGCCAATTCCTCCTTAGGGCATAAAAACCTAATGAAGAATATTTTTTGAGTTTCGTGAGATGTTTCAAACTTTTTTAGGAATGGACTAGGTGACCACATTATCCATCCTCTCTCGAGAGATGGTTTCATAAATTGGACCCCTTAATCCAAATGTTGCATTGCTTCAAACTAAGAAAAACACTAGTTATCGAAATCAATGAGTAAATCAAATTCTGAGGCATGGAACCTAGGAGTGGGGTGATCTAGCTAAAATCCTATCCCATTAATCCATCGTATTTGACAGTTCCTCAATCTAAGTCTCGATTTTCATTTTATGCCCAGTTGCAAGTCACATCCCAAACCATTTCATGCACTCTTGGCCAATTCCTCCTCATGTCATAAAAACCTAACGGAGCAACATTTTTGAGTTCTGTGATATGTTGCAAGCTTGTTTAGGCATAGATAAGGTGACCACATTATCCATCCTCTCCTGAAGCATGGTTTCATAAATTGGACCCCTAAATCCAAATGTTGCATTGCTTCTTACTGAGCAAAACCCTAGTTCTCAAAATCGATGAAAAAAACAACTTCTAAGGCATTGGACCCAGGAGTGAGGAATGCTATAGATGAAATCCTATGTCAGGAATCCAAAAGAGATGATGGTTTCTCAATCCGGGTCTCGATTTTCTTTATATTCCTAGTTGAAAGTAACATGTCAAACCATTTCAGGGACTCTTGGCCAATTCCACCTTAGGGCATAAAAACCTAACGAAGCAGCATTTTTGAGTTATGTGAGATGTTGAAAGTTTATTTAGTCATGGACTAGGTGACCACATTATCCATCCACTCCCGAGAGATGGTTTCATAATTTTAACCCCTTAATCCAAATGTTGCATTGCTTCAAACTGAGCAAAACACTAGTTCTCAAAATCAATGAGTAAACCAACTTTTGAGGCATAGCACCCAAGAATGAGGGGTGATATAGATGAAATCCTATCCTAGTAATCCATTGGAGTCAAATATTCCTCAATCCGAGTCTCGGTTTTCATTTTATGCCCAGTTGCAAGTCACATCCCAAACCATTTCAGACACTCTTGGCCAATTCCTCCTCCGGGGATAAAAACCTAACGAAGCAGCATTTTTGAGTTCTGTGAGATGTTGCAAGCTTGTTTAGGCATGAACTAGGTGACCACATTGTTCATCCACTCTCAAGCCATGGTTTCATAAATTGGACCCCTAAATCCAAATGTTGCATTGTTTCTTACTGAGCAAAACCCTAGTTCTAAAAATCGATGAAAATACAAATTTTGAGGCATTGGACCTGGGAGTGAGTAGTCCTCTAGTTGAAATACTATGTCAGAAATCCAACGGAGACAACGGTTCCTCAATCCGAGTCTTGGTTTTTGTTATATATCGAGTTGCAAGTCACATACAAAACCATTTTGGGGACTCTTGACCAATTCCTCCTTAGGGCATAAAAACCTAACGGAGCAGCATTTTTGAGTTCCATGAGATGTTTAAAGCTTGTTTAGGCATGGACTAGGTGACCACATTATCCATCCACTCCCGAGGGATGGTTTCATAAATTGAACCCCTTAATCCAAATGTTGCATTACTTCAAACTGAGAAAAACACTAATTCTCGAAATCAATGAGTAAAGCAACTTCTGAGGCATGGCATCTAGGAGTGAGGGGTGCTCAAACTGAAATAATATCCCATTAATCCATTGAAGTCGATGGTTCCTCAATCCAAGTCTCGGCTTCTTTTTTCTTTTTCTTTTTTTTTTTTTGAGTTGCAAGTCGCATAACAAACCATTTCATGCACTCTTGGTCAATTCCTCCATAGGGAATAAAAACCTAACGGAGCTGCATTTTTTAGTTCTGTGAGATGTTACAAGCTTGTTTAGGCATGGACTAGGTGACCACATTTTCCATCCACTCCCGAGGCATGGTTTCATAAATTGGACCCCTAAATCCAAATGTTGTATCGCTTCTTACTGAGCAAAACCCTAGTTCTCCAAATAAATGAAAAAAAAAACTTTTGAGGCATGGGACCTAGGAGTGAGGGGTGCTCTAGCTAAAATCCTATTCCAAGAATCCAATGGAGAGGATGGTTTCTCAATATGAGTCTCATTTTTCATTATATTCCTAGTTGCAAGTCGCATCCCAAACCATTTCGGGGACTCTTGGCCAATTCCTCCTCAAGGCATAAAAACCTAACAGAGCAGCATTTTTGAGTTCTATAAGATGTTGCAAGAATGTCTAAGCATGGACTAGGTGACCACATTATCCATCCACTCTCGAGTGATATTTTCATAAATTGGACCCCTTAATCCAAATGTTGCATCGCTTCAAACTAAGTAAAACACCAGTTCTTGAAATCAACGAGTAAAGCAACTTCTAAGGCATGGAACACGGGATTGAGGGGTTCTCTAGATGAAATCCTATCCCATTAATCCATCGGAGTTGATGGTTCCTCAATTTGAGTCTCATTTTTTTATTTTATGCCCAATTGCAAGTTGTATCCCAAACCATTTTAGACACTCTTTGCAAATTCCTCCTCGGGGCATAAAAACCTAACGGAGCAACATTTTTGAGTTCTATGAGATTTTGCAAGTTTTTTTAGGCATGGACTAAGTGACCACATTATCCATCCACTCTCGAGGAATGGTTTCATAAATTGGACCCCTAAATCCAAATGTTGCATTGCTTCTTACTGATCAAAACCCTAGTTCTCAAAATCAATGAAAAAAATAACTTTCGAGACATTGGACCCAGGAGTGAGGGATGATCTAGCCGAAATCCTATGCTAGGAATCCAACAGAGATGACGGTTCCTCAATCTGAGTCTTAGTTTTCATTATATTCCCAGTTACAAGTCACATCCCAAACCATTTCGGGGACTCTTCGCCAATTCCTCCTCAGGGCATAAAAACCTAACGGAGCAACATTTTTGAGTTTCGTGAGATGTTGCAAGCTTGTTTAGGAATGGAATAGGTGACCACATTATGCATCCACTCCTGAGGGATGGTTTCATAAATTGGACCCCTTAACCCAAATGTCGCATTACTTCAAACTGAGCAAAACACTAGTTCTCAAAATCAATTCGTAAAGCAACTTGTGAGGCATGGCACCTGGGAGTGAGGGGTTCTCTAGATGAAATCCTATCCCAGTAATCCATTGGAGTCGACATTTCCTCAATCTGAGTCTCGGTTTTCATTTTATGCCTAGTTGCAAGTCACATCCCAAACCATTTCAGGGACTTTTGGTCAATTCCTCCTCAGGGCATAAAAACCTAATGGAGCAACATTTTTGAGTTCTATGAGATGTTGCAAGATTGTTTAAGCATGGAATAGGTGACCACATTGTCCATCCTCTCCCAAGACATGGTTTCATAAAATCGACCCCTAATTCCAAATGTTGCACTTCTTCTTACTGAGCAAAACCCTAGTTCTCAAAATCAATGAAAAAAACAACTTTAGAGGCAATGGACCCGGGAGTGAGGGGTGATCTAACTGAAATCCTATGCCAAGAATCCAACAGAGATGACAGTTCCTCAATCTGAGCCTTGGTTTTTGTTATATTCCCAGTTGCAAGTCACATCCCAAACCATATTGGGGACTCTTGGCCAATTACTCCTTAGGTCATAAAAACCTAACAAAGCATCATTTTTTAGTTATGTGAGATGTTGCAAGCTTGTTTAGGCATGGACTAGGTGAAAACATTGTCCATCAACTCTTGAGGCATGTTTTCATAAATTGGACCCCTAAATCCAAATGTTGCTTTGTGTCTTATTGAGCAAAACCCTAGTTCTCAAAATCGATGAAAAAAACAACTTATCAGACATGGGACCTGAGAGTGAGGGGTGATCTAGCTGAAATCCTATACCAGGAATCCAATGGAGATGAAGGTTCCTTAATAAGATTCTCATTTTTCATTATATTCCCAGTTTCAAGTCACATCCCAAACCATTTCGGGGACTCTTAGCCAATTCCTCCTCAGGGAATAAAAACCTAACGAAGCATCATTTTTTAGTTTCGTGAGATGTTGCAAGCTTGTATAGGCATGGACTAGGTGACTTCATTTTCCATCTACTCCCAAGGCATGGTTTCATAAATTGGACCCCTAAATCCAAATGTTGCTTTTCTTCTTACTGAGAAAAACCCTAGTTCTCAAAATCAATGAAAAAAATAACTTTGGAGGCATGGGACCCAGGAGTGAGGGGTGATCTAGCTAAAATCCTATGTCATGAATCCAACGAAGATGATGGTTCCTCAATTTGAGTATTAGTTTTCATTATATGCCCATTTGCAAATCACATCCCAAACCATTTTGGGGACTCTTGGCCAATTCCTCCTTAGGGCATAAAAGCCTAATGGAGCAACATTTTTTAGTTTCGTGAGATGTTGCAAGCTTTTTTAGGCATGGAATAGGTGACCACATTATACACTCCCTCCCAAGGGATAGTTTCATAAATTGGACCCCTTAATCCAAATGTTTCATTGCTTCAAACTGATCAAAACACTAGTTCTTGATATCAATGAGTAAAGAAACTTCTTAGGCGTGGTACCTATGATTGATGGGTGTTCTAGATGAAATCCTATCATGGTATGATATGGAAAGGCATGGTATACCATAGCAAGGCATGGAATGGAAAGGCATGGCATGGCATGGAAAGGCAAGGCAATGAAAGGCATGGTATGGCAAGGCATGCAAAGGAAAGGCATGACATAGCATGGCAAGGCAAGGCATGATATGGAAAGGCATGGTATAGAAAGACAAGGCATGGAAAATGACTGCAAGGCATGGAATTACAAGGCATGGTATGGAGGGGCATGGCATGGAAAGGCATGGTATACCATAGCAAGGCATGGAATGGCATGGCATGGCATGGCATGACATGGCATGGCATGGCATGACATGGCATGGAAATGCATGGAAAGGAAAGGCATGCAAAGGCAAGGAATGGCACAGCATGGAAAGGTATGGCATGGTATGGAAAGACAAAGCATGGAATTGCAAGTCATGGTATAGGGGGGCATGGCATGGAAAGGAATACCATATGATAGAAAGGCATGGAATGTCATGGCATGGAATGGGAAGGAAATTAATGGCATGGCATGGAATGGCATGGCATGGCATGGAATGGCATGGCATGGCATGGCATTGGAAAGTCAAGGCATGGAATTGTATGGCAAGGCAAGGCATGCAAAGACATGGCATGGCAAGGCAATGCATGGCATGGCATGGCAAGCCAATGCAAGGTATGGCATGGAAAGGCATGCAAAGGAAAGGAATGACATGGAATGGTATGGCAAGGCAAGGCATGATATGGAAAGGCGTGGTATGGAAATGCATGGTATGGAAAGACAGGGCATGGTATGGAGAGGCATGGCAAGGAAAGGCATACCATACGATAGCAAGGCATGGCATGGCATGGAATTACAAGGCATGGCATGGAAAATTAGGGCATGGAAAGGCAAGGCATGAAAAAGGAAAGTCATGAAATGGCATGGCAAGGAAATACAATGCATGGCATGATAAGGGAAGGCAATGCATGGCATGACAAAGCAAGGGATGGCATGACAAGGGATGCAAAGGCAAGGAATGACATGGCATGGCATGGAGAGGAAAGGCATGGCATGACATGGCATGGTAAGGCAAAGAAATGCACGGCAAGGAAAGGTAACCCAAGGCATGCAATGGAACGACATGACATAACATGGAATGGCATGGAAAGGCAAGGAAACGAAATACACCTTTACACCTTTTATTACATTTTTGTCATAATTTTCGACCCTTTAGGGCTTTATGTATTGAATTTTTTCTTTGGAAGGATTGACATTTGTATGTGGTCTAGTTGAATGAGTATAGAGAGAATATTCAAAATTACCTATTAACTAGTTAATTATCAAAGGACCTTTGAAGCATATTACAGTGGGCCAAAATGTCCTAGAAAAATATTAATTTCTGAAATATAAGAGAATAAGATATATAGACCAATTAACTCTCAAAGGATTTTTATAGGAAAACATAATAATATATAGCACAAAATGGAGAGGGTTGGCACTTACAGTTATGTAATAGAATTTACAACTGATAGTTAAAATGTATAACAAATTTTTGTATGATCTTTACTAACGTTTATTGGAATTGTTGCATGTTTTACATCATTGGAATGACTTCTTATTTGTAACTTATATGAAATTTTATTATGGTATGTGCACTTTGATATGATGTAATATGATTATGGTTTCATTTCAGATGTTGTAATATTAGAAATATAAGACAAAAATTAAATATTGCATGAAATAAATAATAACTTTTCATTTTGAATGTTCTTTTTTGCAGAACATGGATCTTCCAAAAGATCTAGTTGATCCTCATGAGATAGATCCATATTATAATGGGTCTGATATAGACATGGGAGATGATGATGATGAGGCAGATGAAGAAGACACTGTGAATGATGATGATGATGGCCACATTGATGATGATTTATGCAGGAGCATCGCTCCAAGCCAGCAGCATGCCAGCCAGCCAGCACATTAAAGCACGCATTTGATGGGAGAGAGAGGTGCAGCCTTCTCGATTTTCAAATTTTGAAATTGTATTAAATGATTGTAAGGCTGGTAGAGCCAAAAATCCATGCATATGCGTAGGCTTTAGTAAAGGTTCCCTTAAATAGGTTGTAACGCTGAGATCTAGATTTGATTCGGACTAGACAGTCATTCAATGTAATTGAATGTAAGTTAATGAGAGTTGGTGAGGATGGAGGGAAGCGCTCGAAGAGCCCCCTCATGTAAAAAGATCTTTTTGGTATCTAGAGTTAGTTTTTAGAGAGGAGAAGAGAGCTAAGACTCTGTTGTAGTCCAAGCTCGAACACATTGTAAAGAGGCATTTCTTGTTTAATACAAAACAGAGCATTTTTTCCTACATGTTGTTATTCATGTGTTTGTGTGTTCATGAATGAATGTCCTTATGTGTTTATGATATGTTGTAGATGTATGTTAGGTACGCATTTGTAGGGATAGATAGAATTTACTGTCTATGAGTTCTTTGATTCCAAGACTGGGTTCTTTAAAGCTTCATGCAAGAGGTTGCATGATAGAATATTGCGGGTTCTGTAAGCTAGTTCAAGGACTGCACTTATGAATTTTGTGGATTCAGACAAAGACGTGACAGGAGGGCGCACCAGCTAAAGTCACTGACTTGAGGAGAATCCTCAAGGTTGTTGAATACCTTGGAGGTAAGACTGTGCAGAAGAGGGCACAGAAAAAATAGAATTTCTGAGGGATTATGTGGAAGCTCTGCCAGGAGGGCATTGAGCAGGTGCAAAGACTTCATAGGAGAACTCTTGTTTGAGTTCAGTAAGAAGACAGGGTCACCGAGGATTCTGTAGAAGCTCTACTAGGAGGGCATCGAGTGAGTTCAAGGAGTGCACTGAGAAGAACTCTGTTTTGAGTTCAGAGAAGAAGAAGAGTCAAGGGAAGACTTTCACAGGGTTATTGAACACCCTACAGGCTCAGCAAGGAGTGCTTGAACAGGAAATTGCAGAAGAGGGAACTTCCATCAATTCAAGGAAATAAAGGGACAGAGACCCTTTGAGGTCAGAGATATAGGAAAAATCTCAGGAAAAATAGCGCAGTTGTGTGTAGTGACCCTGCAAGGAGTGCAGAGGTCGAAGACCTCTTCGAGGTTCAGCATTGACAAAGATCAGAAGGGACAGTGCCTTTGCATATAGAGCTATAGCTGCAAGGAGTGTAGAGAGTCATGGAAACCTTTCAAGGTTTCACAAGTCCCGAAAGCTCAGGAGGAGGAACGTCCTTATAACGCAAGCGGGAGATGAGGATACAAACTTCGCAGAGGAAGCAAAGGCCGAGGCCTTTGATACATGGAGAAATCTTCCAAGGAGAAGGAAGAAAGCATAAGCTCAAGAGGGGGCTACAGCTGTCGTTAGGTCAGCTGGATAGGAGGAGATCTAGACCATTGAGTTCATGTCCAGGCAGCAGCAGGAAAGAGCAGTGGAAGAAAAATGGGTCTAGGTCGTCAGATCTAGTGCAGGGAGTCGATAGCCATCAGATCCAGGAGAAGTTGCACGAGGTTTAACCCTTGTATGTGAAGAAGGGAACAAAGGGCCTATTTCATAATTTCAGTTAATGGGAGATACAAAGGGAAAGAGTCGGGACTCTTGACCCATGAAATCCCAAAAATATCTGAGTCGTCGGATCAGGGGAGGCTCATAGCCATTGATACCAGCTTTGGAGCGGAAGACTGGCATTTCGTGGTTCGATACTTCGATATTTCGGATACCAGGAGTTTGAAGGGTCAAGGAACTGTTGCAGTCGGAATTGCAAAATCCTAAAACGTGAAAACCCTAAAAACATTCAGAGGCTAAGGGAGGATCCAAAGCCGTTAAGCCCATTTCGGCATTTCGGAAGTTCTGAGGACAAGGAACCGGGGGCGCTTTGCGTTGAAACTCTCGAAGTCGCGAAATGTGACGTATTGTTGGAGTGGGGCTGCGGTCTCAGATTTCGGCCATTTTGGAATTTCGGGGATCCCAAAGACAAGGAGTTGGGCACAGAGTGTTGCAAACCTCGAAGTCGTGAAACACGATGTGTGTGGGCTATGGTCACAGAGAAAGCGGTCACATGGATGAGATGTGGGCCAAGGGGGGGCTAGTAGTTGATTGAGCCATTTCATAATTTCATAGTTTGGGGAACCGAAGGGTCAAGAAACTCGACATCAGAACTCTCGAAATCGCGAAATCCGAAATCCCTTTTCGGAAAGGGTCGTGGTCATGTCTGGGGGGGGTGTGGAGGTGAAGACTCACGCCTGGTTAATTTCTTGTGCCGGTGGATTTTTCTTAAAGGACCTATGGATCTGATTCGTTGAAGGTTCCAGTAGGGAACTAAAGGATCCGCTTCGGCTTGAGGATAAATCAGAATGATCCTAAGACCAGGAGGTCACGCAGAACCTGTTGAGGCAGGGGGTGCTACATCAAGTGTGGTATCAGAGACTGATTCTCTGTCTGTATACTGCAGGCAGAGGGAGGTAGAGTAGATAAACAAAATACTCTGATACACATCAGTGTGGTATCAGAGAAGGACTTCATCTGTATATTTCAGATGAAGAGGATTGAAGAGATTGTTGCAGAACGCAGCAACAAATAGATAGTCAGGTCAACTGTAAGAAAAGGCTGGAAGCACTCACAGTTGCAGAGTGACAACAGTAGGTTTTCCAGGAGGGAATATGAGAACAGGAAGATCGATATTGAAGGCCATGGACATGGTGGAAAGAAGAACCACTAGCAGATGAGTAAAGAAGAGATGGATTTGGAGCTCGCTGAGATAAGAGCGAGGATGGAGGAGCTTTCATTTCGAATGCAGTAGGATGAAAAATCGCGATGGGTATATGAATGGCCCATGAAAATGAAAGTGAAATGGCCATTCAAGGAGTTATTGGCCTGAAGGCAGCGGAATTTGTTGAAGGAATGGTTGAGGTATGTGGAAGACCTCAGGGTTGAAGAAGAAGTGGTTCATGTGTGTGAACCAGAAGCAGGGAGAAATCTCAGTGATGATGAGGAGAAGAGATCATTGGAATATCTCAGAGACTGCCAGGCGGACAGTGAGGAATTTTCAATTTGCCAAGAGGGAAATAAGAAGAGGTCACGGGATGATCTCAAAAACTGCCAGGAGAGCAGAACAGAAAATTCAGGTTGCCAGGAGGTCCATGAGATGAGATCATTGGAAGATCTCAGAGACTGCCAGGAGTGCAGAGAGGAAATCCCAAATTGTCAGGTGGGCAGGGGAAAAGAAGTGAGACTATTTAAAAGTCTCAGAAGCTCAGAAGTGAGTTCATGTCAGCAAGGAGTGTTGATGGAGATGGGATCGATTGATCTCATAGACTGGCAGGTGGGCAGCAGAAAAATCCCATGTTGCCAAGTGGGCAAGGGAGAGCAGATGATACTGACTGAAAGTCTCATGAACTCGAAGGTGAGTTTATATCAGCGAGAGGATTTGATAGAGGAAGATCAGAAGAGCATTCTGATGATTGGAGGGATAAAGGGATTCCTGCCATATAGTCCAGTTAAGGCTAGCATGTGTGTTGCCGAGGTAGCAACAAAAGACAGACAGCCAGCAGAGACTGTCATGGAGAAAGAGATAAAGAAGATATCAGAGGCTGCCCAAGTAGAGGAAAAGGAGCATTCAGAAGAATGGCTCGAAATTTTTAGCTAGGAAGTTGAAGGGGAGACAGTTGCAGCACTGAAGCTGACAGTAAGGGAAGAAGAAGGGCATGCAGATAAGATGCTCACTCCATGGGAGAAGGAGCTAGAGATGTTGGAGGATTGGTTGAACCATCCAGAGCCAGTAGATGACTGCCACAAGCAGATAGTCATGCACATGATAGCAGAGGATCATTCTGAGGAATCACTCAGAAATTTCAACCAGGGAGCTGAACAGATGATAACTGCGGTGCAGAGGCATGCACCAAGAGGTGAAGGAGAATTCCAGTCTGAGGAGTAGCTGGAGGAAGATGGAGATATGCCAGCAGGAGAGGTGATAGTCAAGCTGTCAGAGGAGGAAGCTGAGCAGAAGCTCAGTGATGAAACTGCAAAAGAGGACTCTGTAGCAGGGTGGCAAGTTGAGGACACAGAGGAAGAAAATAACATGGGGGATCATGATGATCTACCCACCGATAAGGAAGAAGTGCAGTCGAGAAGACTGCATAAGGAGAGCCATCCACTAGAGCAGTTGGACATGATAATTGAGGAGATCAAAAAGCTGATGATCCGATCAGCAGAAGCGGTTAGCAAAGGGAAGTTGAGCAGAGGAGAACCTACCATAGCAGCAGGGTAGCAATAGCAGCAAAGCAGTGGAGCAGATGGATAGCTCCAGAGAACTGTCTGGGATCCAGGTGGATTTCAACAGCCATGCTAGGAATCTCATGAGTAGGAGCTCATGAAATTTTTCATAGCAGAGGAGTACGATGCAAGAGCATCGCTCCAAGCCAGCAGCGCGCCACCCAGCTAGCACATCAAAGCGTGCATTCGATGGGAGAGAGAGGCACAGCCTTCTTGATTTTCAAATTTTGAAATTGTATTAAATGATTGTAAGGCTGGTAGAGCCAAAAAGACATGCATATGTCCAGGCTTTAGTAAAGGTTGCCTTAAATAGGTTGTAAGGCTGAGATCTAGATCTGATTCGGAGTAGACATCCATTCAATGTAATTGAATGTAAGTTAATGAGAGTTGGTGAGGATGGAGGGAAGCGCTCGAAGAGCCCCCTCATGTAAAAAGATATTTTTGGTATCTAGAGTTAGTTTTTAGAGAGGAGAAGAGAGCTGAGACTATGTTGCAGTCCAAGCTTGAACACATTGTAAAGAGGCATTTCTTGTTTAATACAAAACAGAGCAGTTTTTCCTGCATGTTGTTATTCATGTGTTTGTGGGTTCATGAATGAATGTCCTTATGTGTTTATGATATGTTGTAGATGTATGTTAGGTACGCATTTGCAAGGATAGACAGAATTTACTGTCTGTGAGTTCTTTGATTCCAGGCTTGGGTTCTTTGAGGCTTCATGCAAGAGGTTGCATGACAGAATACTACGGGTTCTGTAAGCCAGTGCAAGGAGTGCACTTCTAAATTCTGCGGATTTAGACAAAGACGTGCCAGGAGGGAACACCAGCTAAAGTTATTGACTCAAGGAGAATCCTCAAGGTTGTTGAATACCTTGGAGGTAAGAATGTGCAGAAGAGGGCACGGGAAAAATAGAATTTATGAGGGATTATATGGAAGCTCTACCGGGAGGGCATTGAGCAGGTGCAGAGATTGCACAGGAGAACTCTTGTTTGAGTTCAGTAAGAAGACAGGGTCACAGAGGATTTTGTAGAAGCTCTGCCAGGAGGGCATCGAGCGAGTGCAAGGAGTGCATTGAAAAGAACTTTGTTTTGAGTTCAGAGAAGAAGAAGAGTCAAGGAAAGACCTTCACAAGGTTACTGAACACCCTGCAGGCTCAGCAAGGAGTGCTTGAACAGGAAGTTGCAGAAGAGGGCACTTCCATCCCTTCAATTAAAGAAAAGGACAGAGACCCTTTGAGGTCAGAGCTACAGGAAAATCTCAAGACAAATAGCACAATTGTGTGCAGGGACTCTGCAAGGAGTGCAGAGGTCGAATACCTATTTGAGGTTCAGCGTTGACAAAACTCAAAAGGGACAGTGCCTTTGCATAGGAGCTATAGTTGCAAGGAATGCATGGAGTCGGGGAAACCTTTCAAGGTTTCACAAGTCCCGAAATATCAAGAGGAGGAACGTCCTTAGAATGCAAGCAGGATCTGAGGATACAGACTTTGCAGAGGAAGCAAAGGCTGAGGCCTTTGATACTTGGAGAAATCTTCCAAGGAGAAGGAAGAAAGTGTAAGCTCAGGAGGGGGCTACAGTTGTCATTAGGTCAGCTGGATATGAGGAGACCTGGAATGTTGAGTTCATGTCCAGACAGCAGTAGGAAAGCACAGCAGAAGAAAAATAGGTCTGGGCCGTCAAATCTAGTGTAGGGAGCCGATAGCCATCGGATCTAGGGGAAGCTGCATGAGGTTTAACCCTCGTATGTGAAGAAGGGAATGAAAGGCCTATTTCGACATTTTGGCTACCGAGAGATACAAAGGGAAAGAGTCAGGACTCTTGACCCATGAAATGCTGAAAATATCTGAGTCGTCGGATCAGGGGAGGCTCATAGTCATTGATCCCAGCTTTGGAGTGGAAGACTGGCATTTCAGGGTTCAGTACTTCGGTATTTCGGATACCGGGATTTCGAAGGGTCAAGGAATTGTTGCAGCCGGAATTGCGAAATCCTGAAACGTGAAAACACTAAAAACATTCAGAGGCTAAGGGAGGACCCAAAGCTGTTAAGCCCATTTCGGCATTTCAGCATTTCAGGGTTTGCCATTTCGGAAGTTCCGAGGACAAGGAACCGGGGGTGCTTTGCGTTGAAACTCCCGAAGTCGTGAAACGCAACGTATTGTTGGAGTGGGGCTGCGGTCTCAGATTTTGGCCCTTTCTTCATTTCGAGGTTCAGAATTTCGGGGATCCCAAAGACAAGGAGTGGGGCACAGCGTGTTGAAAACCCTGAAGTCGCAAAACGCAACGTATGTGGGCTATGGTCACAGAGGAAGCGGTCACATGGACGAGATGTGGGCCGAGGGGGGGTTAATCATTGATTGAGCCATTTCAGCATTTTGGAGTTCAGGGAACCGAAGGGTCAAGAAACTCGACATCAGAACTCCCGAAATCACAAAATCCGAAATCCATTTTCGGTAAGGGTTGTGGTCATGTCTAGGGGCTGTGTGGAGGTGAAGACTCATGCCTGGTGGATTTCTTGTGCCGGTGGAGTTTTCGTAAAGGACCTATGCATATGATTCGTTGAAGGTTCCAGCAGGGAACTAAAGGAGTCGCTTCGGCTCGAGGAGAAATCAGAACGATCCTAAGACCGGGAGGTTGCGCAGAACCTGCTGAGGCAGGGGGTGTTGCATCAATGATCAAGATAATGATGATGACCTAGTTGTTGGTAGTAGTCAGTGACATTGATCATATAGACTCCATCATGGATCATTGTTGATATATCATTATGATGCCTATTTTCATGTTTACTATCATATGTATCATTTTCACCTGCAATGCCATATTATTGAGTTTTATCATTTTGACATTTATCATTTTGACTTATATCATTTGGAAATATATCATCTTGACTTGTATCATTTTGAGTTACATCATTTATCATTTTGAATTATATCATTTGGAGATATATCATTTTAAGTTACATCGATTGTTGTCCATGTATCATTCTGACATGTTATTGTAGTTATATATGATGATGATCTTATCAATATTATATATATAAGTTGTTTGACATGATACTTATCTAATATTGATATATTTGACTAGTTTTAATTATAGATGATGATCATGTTATAATCATTATCTTTTTATTATTATTATATATATATATATATATAGTATGTTATAGATTTTATATAGATGGAGATTTAATAAGTATAATGATGTTGTTAGTATGTATGGATGTCTAGTTCCCTAAAAATTATTTAGAAAATCTATCATATAAAATACTTCAAATGCAATATGACTTACTCTATAATAATATAATTTTTTTAAGATGCATGATATATTTATATAATTAAATTGAAATAAAAAAAGTTAAATTACTAAATGGAAGCTCTAAAGGATGCAACATGAGTTGTTAAAATGGAAGCAA